>JAHZNP010000245.1:0-34766 GCA_020615345.1 Triops cancriformis
TTTTTCGTTTTTTTATATAAGCCAAACACAGAAGAATGCTCAAATGTAAGTAAAATGCATGCCAAGTCCCCACCCACCCGGAACTTTTAAATCCACCCCTACTCCACCCCTGGAACTTTTGAACCCCCTCTTCCCTCCCCCCAAACCAAAATCCTGGGTATGGCCCTGGGAAGTCAACAGAAATTTGAATTAACCGGGGAAGTCCAAAAGAGACGCCCTCCTGAGGTACCATTGGGTGCCGCAGAATGATCTCTAGTATATTCACCGCAAGAATTTGGGCCTGCCAAGAGATGTGCGGAAGAACTCCCTAACACCTGCGTATAGCCCTCAGGGCAGCTTAACTGCCAAAATTGCAACCCGCAACGCAGCAACGCGGCTGTCTAAATGCTCCTTTAGTATTTGCGAACTCGCTGTGTACTTTCTTGTTAATTAAGAATAATTTTAAGGAATTCAAGTTTTTCTGTTAAAAAAAATACGATTTTTTTTTCGTTCAACGTGAGTTAGTTCTAAAGTAAGCATTACGGTTCCAAGTACAGTACATACTTAGCCTGGAGTCTACCATTACGAAAATGCTTTTAAGGTTCACTACTCACTTTAGGGACCAACAATGGTACACGTCAGTTTTTTTTCCAATTTTACTTATGTCATAAAACTTCCGGTTATAACCTCATGCTTGTCATAAAAAGCAAGTCAAAGTAGCCTTTTTATTACGAGCGCCATTTGCACCGCACACACGTGCTGAAGTATCCATACATCTCGTTATGGACTGTGCAAAATTTAAAGTGGAATACGTAAAATATGTAGAAACGCGCTTTTGGAAAGGTGTGAAGTTTTGTCGGTTCAAAAACAACAGTTTTTGAATGTGCGGGCATTTCAGTTAGACTGAAACACTATAATTCAGTAACATTCACGATTGAGATAATTGTTTACCTTAAGAAAAACCTTCTTCAGCTTGCCGAGGTGCAATATTAAGAATAATAGTTTGATTCAACCAATGCTTCCCAAATTTGTTATGAAATTTTACTATTTAAAAGATTTTCCGTTGAAAATTATCGCCAGACAGGAAAGGTATTAAAAAAGGAAATACCGACTAATGGATTAAATCAAACGTTAGGCAAAGTGCAGCAAATTCCCTCGTGGAATATTAATCTACGATCTTCTCTAAAATTATAAATTAATTGCTATTAAATAGCCAAAGAAATGTGGAACAAACAACAATTATAATGGATTTTTTCGCTAGATTCGGTTAAGTCATCATTCGCTGGTGATGCGAACCCCGAAGTGGATCACGAACCCAAGTTCTTTGAGACGACAACGTACCGTGCACCGTCGAAAAAACGCAGTCGGACTTATGTAGGTCCTACCCCTCCTTTGGTGATTGGTTTGTCAGCAGCAATTGGTGTGATTGCTTTTCTCTTGGTCGTTTCCATCGTCGTTTATGCATCCTTGCGTTATCGAACCTTCCTGAAGAAACGGCGCCGGTCCGCCGACCGCCAGCAATTGACCATACAGCAAGGTTCCACCTTTGAACTGGTAAGTTCATTGGCCTGCGTTGGCTCGCCCATCGTGGATCATACGTCTGCCGGTTTTTTCGTCGCTTTTTTTGTGATTCTCGATTGATTGTATTAATGGAAACAACTTTTGTGCGCTTTTCAGAGTAACGGTTTCACGCACTCAGCCTACTTGATGGGAGTGGACGAAGTACCCGGCGACTACTACGACTCGTTAAAAGAACGAGTTTGGAGTATTCCGGCCAATTGCCTCCACACCGAGGGCGAAGTACTCGGCCAGGGCAAATTTGGCGTCGTGAAAAAGGGACAAGTGGCACGGGGAGAAAGTCGGGTTGCTGTCGCCTTACACGCCATTGATGGTAAGTGAGGAAGGGCCATGAGTGGGATGGACAGCCAAGATAACTAACGAGAGCGAACGACAACGGTTTCCCGTACGTTTAACCCATATATGTCACAAGAAGTGTGGGCAATTGCACCGGACCCCTTTTTTTGCAGTAGGGAAGCAAAGGCAAGAGAGAAACTTGCTTTTACGTTAAGAAGAGCGAGGCTTTACGCTTCTAGGGGCACACGACCTTATGTGCGACTTCCTGTCACCAAACTGGCTGTCTGCGGGCACAATGAACTACCATGTGCCAACAGACGACCGAAGTCTCACATGGAGCGTCTCACCTTGTTAGGGATCGGCAATTACTCGTTCATGTCACCGTATATACGTGTGATTAGATCGCGTTGCTGTCACTGTGGAACGGTTTCGACTAACATTGTTGGGGTGTTTCCTTTGCACCTTAGCTGAAGCATAACGGAGGCCGACTGTCACTTTACTTACGGTGTTTTTTCTGTGCATTTTTTTTCTGAGTTAGATACTGCCTTACCGAAGGGGGACAAGCAATACATGCTGAAAGACTTGGGTGTCCTGATAAAAGTTGGGTTGCATAACAACGTAGCCTGTTTGGTTGGCATTTACGAAGAAGCAAGTAAGGAGAAAAAACGATTTTAATTTGGAAATTGATTCTTGTGGGTATCGTCTTGATATTTCTTCAGAAGCACATATTTTATTGTATTGTTTATTTTAACCCGCGTAGGCTTTCAGGTATTGGTTGTGAAGTTTATTTTCCCTTTTTCTTTCTTATCTCTCTTTACTTTCTTCAGTTTCATTTCCTTGATTTTTTGAAAATTTTGTCTATTATAATATAGGCCTACTTATTTGTGTATGATTTTGTTTTCGTATCGGCTTGTGTAGTGGGATTAAGTAACTAAGGTATTTGCGTAAACTGAAAGTTCATTAAGGGATTCACGCACGACCGTTACCTCTGTGTAAAGCATTGAGTCGGGTTAGGGTTTGCGAGCACGCATTTAGGGTTGCATTATTTAAGATTGGAGTTACATGCAAGCTGCTTCAATTAGTCTTCAACGATTCACATAGGTCATAGTTTTTAGATAATATGTGTGTACGATGTCCTATATTTTAGGTCATGTTTATCAGTGTTCAAGGCGACGGCACACCTAACTTTGTTATAGGGGACTCACGTGCTAAACAATATCGGTTATTTTGGAAAAATTGCTCAGTAGTTCACTAAAAAGTCCCGACAGTAAAGTTTTGAACCGTTATGTCTAGTCCACTTCATCGCGATTTTCTTCAAAAAGATGTGGTACATTTATAAAAAGAAGCCGGTCGAATTTCATTGTAGAATTTGAGTGAAAGAAAAAGGAAGAGGAGAAAAGTCGGGTCAAATTTGAAGGTTTTTGAAAAATATTGAGTATTTTTAAATATACAGCCTTAAGATGTACAATAAACCATCGTTTACCTAATTTCTTGGCTAAAACGGAATTCAAGTTCGTCGGTTATTTTTGAATTCGTCACCTAAATACTTGTCTAAAACTTCCAAAGGGACAACTTCAAAACAAAATGTCGGACTTGAATTCTGTGTTCATTGAAAGAATACTCTCAATTGGCTCCAACGAACATTGCATTTTGCGAAAAAAGCTGAACTTTTCCCGCTTTTTAAATATGTGCTAAAATCATTTTGAAGAAAATCTCGACAATTTGCACTAGATATTACGATTCCAAAACTTCACTGTCGAAGCATTTTTGTGACATACTAAGCAGTTTTTGCGAAGTGGACGACGTAAGTCGTCTATAACATCGTTATGTGCATTATCGCCTTAAGGTCATATTTTTCCCGGAAACTACGTTAAGGTTTGAACAAGACGAATGTTACGAGGAAGGGGTAACAAATAAAGTAGTGGGAAACTGTAATTGCAATCAAGACCTTTGTGTAATGAAGAATACCATGGCTTTTTATCGCATTACGAATGACGCGAATAGCTGCTGCTTTTTGCGTGCTTTCTAAGGTTAAGTTCATGCAAATATGTCATGGGCGTGCAGTGGTTCTAACGCTCACAGTGAATATTAACACCAGCAGCAAATTATAAAGATTGTTTAGTTTACTTATAGGTGTATCTGACTAGTCAGCTCCTGGTTCCATTTAAAGCGTTTTCCTAGCGTTTCATTTTCGGCTAAGGGAGAAAAGCCATCTTTGAGACTTCTTCATGCAAAATGGCGTGAAATTCAAGTTTTGACAACTTTATCGCCCGAAATTGCATTAGTGCATTTTCTGTGGGTTAATGCTATGTCTTTCTATCTTGTTAAGCGAGGCCTTTGTTTCGCATAACGATTGCTAAGTAATTTTTATTGCATTTAGAAATAAAGGAGCATTTCTTAGACAACATTTTCTCAGCTCATCTATGAAACGCATATTCACGTCATGAGTGGAGGGATGAAAGCCTAACGGTGTCCGAATTGGGAATTATATGAATGAAAATCAGGTTAAAAACATCGAAGTAACCTTAGATTTAATGGAGCTTGTCCGCAAATGTCTTAATAAGGAGATATCCGTTTAAGGAAAGCTTGCGACAGTCGTTTCTGAAGCACATGTCGTTGAATTTTCTAACATTTTCGTCTTATTACGAAACGAATGCGCCATTCTGCAGCTGTAACTGCTTAAAAAGTGGTTTTCTCCAGTTGGGCAGGAAACATTTCAGAATTGTTAAGGAATTCTGGATGTTTCCTACAAGGAAAACCTGATTTATTGTTATGTTAGGCAATCGCACTGGAGTAGATTGTTAATTCATATCCTGGTGCATTCATTATTAACTTCTCAGGTATATGCATGCACGAAACGGAATGTTTCCAATGATGAAAGATTGCAAATAGGTGCAATGGAACGAATATTTCTTCAGGATCGTTAAAATGTTTTGTTAAGTAAGGATATTGTATCGTTTTTCCCTTGTGGATTTCAGATATTGTGTAAGATACCCGTTTATTTCTTTCCTGTTTTTGCTTTCGTCTGGCTTATGTGATTGCGCGATTAATGAACGATCATCTAAATTCTGCGCCTTTTTGCAGATCTTATCACCATCGCCATGGAGTACTACCCGAAAACGCTGAAGGAATTAGTGTTAAGCAGTCGCGCCTTGAATAATTACCCTGTGTACGCCGAAAAAGAACAGCGCTGCTCAACTTTGCATGAAGCCCAGCTAATTGACATAGCTGCTGGAATTGCCAAAGGCATGGCCTATCTGCAATCCATCAAAGTACGCGCAACACGCAACCAATATAAATTTTCCGACGTTTGGTTAACGTGTCACAACTTAATCCAGGTTCTCCATAAGCGTCTGTCATCCCGAACGGTCCAAATCTGTGACGGCTCCATTCCCAAGATTTCCATGTATGGCCTCGACTATTACCATCCCGTTAATGAGGTAGGTTTGTCTTTGTCTGTGTTTTTGTTTTATCCACAGTTGCTTTAACCTTTTTTTAGTGAACGTGCACTTATCAGTTTCCTAGTTGTTTTTTTCTAGTTTTTCTGTGTGTTCAGTTTTCGTCACAATAATTACATATTACGAGATAGACAACAATTTCCATGAAGATGGAAATTAATCTTTATTTATTTTTTTATCGTGAGGATTTGGCATTACAAGCTAGACAACTGTTTTCATGAAATTTTGATAATTTCGATAAACATGAAAAGCATTTCCTTGTCTAATTTGTCATTCAAATTTTAAGTAATTTCCCCCCCCCCCTTATTTTCGTTTATGCCTTCCTTTTTTATTTATTATTTTTTTATGTATTGAAAAACGGCGTTCATATTGTTTAACATGGATCTTCCTGTTTATTGCAGGTGTATGATTTTAGACGTTGGACAGCCCCCGAAGCTCTGAATAGTGAACATTACGTGGCGAAGTGTGAAGTCTGGTCTTTTGGGGTTATTCTTTGGGAGTTAGCGACCTTGGGTATATACTTAGCTGCGGCCTTTTTTCCTTTTTGTTGAAGCCTAAGGAATCTGGCGTTACGACAAGTTGGGGGTAACTGGGTCCGTTGTCTCTTGTGTGACTTTATTTTTAGGTGCAACGCCTTATGCTGAAGTGAAAAGCAAAGATGTTGGGCTGCGGGTGAGCAGGGGAATGCGTTTACCTCAACCCGTGTGTGCCTCCGACGAGCTCTATCAAGTGATGCTGCAATGTTGGCAGGTTGACTTGGATGAACGACCGGATGTGACCTCGTTATCGGCCCTTTTAGACTCCATGTTTAACCAAGCACTGGTAACTAATCGTCTCGTTCACCTTGTTCATACTATTAACGCGACTTATTTCTGTATGTCGCGTAGTGTAAACGGGGGTACCATTCTTAACGTTATAAAGGTTTTCCTGCCATTTACTTCATTATTTCCTGTTTCAACTTTCTTATGTTCTAGTTTTATTAGTTTTGTGTTCTATGTTGATTTTCTTTCCAATTTCTTGTTTACTTGTTTATCTCAGCAGCAATTCTTAAACTAATAAAGGTCTTTCTGTAATGTAATTTCATTATTTTCTGCTTTAATTTTCTAAAAGAATATATATTTTTTATTTATGTGTTTTTATACTTGTAAACTTATACGTCTTTTCGTTTAGGATCTTTTGAGCTTCAACCTCTTCCCAGGCTTCCAGTACGAGAAGTACATTGCAGAATTGGAACTTTCCAAGTAATGCAGCTACGATTTGCGAGTATTTTCTATTTGATCCGTGAATCTCAAAACTTTCTTTGCATTCCGAAACTCTATACGGGAATCTTATTACCTGTAACACCTTACCGTATTCGGTTACCCATATCACATTCCAGATTGTCCCACGTGCAATATCTAAATGAAAACAAACGTGTGAAAATTGGCTTAAGCCAAGAGAGCAGGAAGTGTTTCAAGTCCAATGACACTGTCCTGTGGGATGACACGGTTGGCAAATGATAACGAATCTTCCCCATACTTCCTGTATTGTTCCCTTCCTCTTTACAGTTTTATCGAACAAAATGTTTTTAGGTAACACTACTTAGTGCAGCTGGATTTTTTATAAAGAGATGGAAAAATGTCATGTTGGGCTATGTTTTTCTTCGTGTCGTTAAATGCTTGGGAAAGTTGTGATAAGATGAACCGGGGTTTTCACAATGGACAGTGGGCTGACTTGTTTCATTAGATAACGATTAGTCAAACGTCTACGTGTGTTTAGGGTCGTCTTACGTTTCAAAGGTCAGCCCGGAAAAGACGCCATGCAGAGTAGAAGAACGATGATTGAAAATAGATAGGCTTCGCCGAGATGCGTTTTAGGGAGGGATTTGTAAGAACACCTTGAAGCGTGCTTTGATGCACGACTCTCGTGTACTCGCAACGTGCACGAGGAAACCTCGATAAAAGAAACCTTAGGACTTGAGCTCTAAATCCGTACGGGAAGAGAAAAACACGTGGCGTTGTGCAAAAGAGGAAGCTCAAGGCCGAATTCTTAGACACGCAAGTCTCAATTGACGAAAGTTCATCTTTTGCATTACAGTTGTGAACAAAAAGGTAAGATGGTATCCAAGAGGACATTGTCTCTTGAAAGCGAAATGGTTTAATGAGCTCGATTTATCAGCTCCTAGTCCAGCAGATTCGTGAGCTTGAATTGCCCTAGGCAAACGGCAGAGAGAAACTAAACATCCGTCATTTCAAACGCAGAAATTAGATTTTAGTCATACTGAAAACAAAGCAATTGTTTCAGAGCCGAACAGTAAAACAAAAATCCGTATTTTTTTTTGTGTGTGTAAACTTTACCCAGCGTTGAAACTAACCCCTCCTGGGTAAAAGGTATAATATAGCTCGATATAACGGACCACGAGGGAATTTCCGAGTTGAATGTAGCGTCCGCTAAGTAAAGCCGCATAAACCCATCATCCTGCAAAGCAGAAGCCTCGCAGTTTTTCGCCTTAGACGTATGTTCCCGCCATTTTGACTCTTTCCTCAATGGTAGCCCAAAAAGGCGGGAAAATGTACGTCAAGTACGCCCGAGGATGGCAACTGTCAACTTTTTTCAAGATGGCGGAATAGTTTGAACGCTGATGTAGTTTTCTTCACGGACTCAGTATGGATATTGAGTATGAACTTTTAGTTGATTACGGTATTAAAAGTAGGCCCAGTTACCCAACCCCACCTGTAATCATTGAAGAAAAATCAACTGCGAGTTTTTCCTTTCTTAGCATAAGAATTTAACTGTGGGTTTGTTTACCCACTGGATTAGTGAGTCGCGAGTGTGTCAGTACCTTCGGTGATTGTCTTCTACGTAGTTCCTCGCTGTCGCACGAGGAAAAATATAGTATTTTTCTTTTGTCGTGAATGGGCTGTACTTATCAAGTAGGCGTATGGCCAAAGAAATGTTGGAGCGATCTGTGAGCATTAATCACATGCAATTGTGACGCTTGCTTTTCTTTATTTTTATTTTTTTCACGACAGGTCTATTGATACGTGACATTTCTGCGAGAAGTAAGGTTATTGACAACTCGCGTTTTAACTCGAAAATTCAGGAAAGGTTCGCGTTGATTCAGGCGAAATTGTTCAATGGTCGACAACCAAACCACGCAGCCACGGAAGAAATACCGGTTCTAGGGCAGGCGGCAGGCCAAGAGGTTACATATTTGACAAAAAGAATCCTCGATTTCTCCTCGTTGTTATATAAAAACCTGTTTTATGAGTTCGTTTGTCTGTCCAGGGCCCATCTGCTGCAGAAAGCGTCATTATCGACATATAATTCGTTTTTGTTACCCTTTTCTTACCGCCTTGGTCGGTTTAAGAACGGGAACCGCGTCAACAACCAAAAATGAGAATGTTGTGTCGAAAACTTTCACGTACCTTCATAACAAGCTCGGCTAAGTTTTATCGCTCTTAGTGCGTCATTAAAATAAAGTAAAGATGGAGTGATTTGTCTTTGCACTCAGGGGATAGGCTTACATCGTACTGTATTCAAAAGGAATGCTTTTATGTAAATTCAGCACAGTACCGAAGAGCAAAAAATCCAGTTATGTATGACACATGTGTATTTAAATCTGGTTATATACTTTAGTCTGCATTGGCAGACATTTCCAAAGTGTGGTGCATGGCAGGAGAGCAGGATTAAACGGGTAACAGATCTTACACAAAGTTCTGTACCTAAACGTTCACAACAAAAGCAACATCTCTAATCCCAGAGAAGGAAGAAAAGAAGGAAAAAATATATTTCGTTTCCATGAAAAAACACGTTGTCCTACAACAGTTAAGTTTTCAGTCAGACCAGCTCAACAAACAAAGAGACAAGCAAGACACAGTTTATCGCCAATTTTTCTGTCGACAAAAACAGGCACAGTGCAAATAACAAAGCATAACATTCGGGCTTGAAACATTTAAGAAGAAGCTGAGCAAACCTATTGTAAAAGGTTAACACTGTTTCGTACATAGAAATTCTCTTCATATAGTAACAATTCAACCTAGAAAACAACAGGTGTTTGAGCAGATTTAAGTTTTTCTCTTTTCCTCTGTTCACTTCTTTTGTCTTGGCTCCCAGGTTCCAGTAACACAATGCAAAAAGGCTTTTTTTAACGTACAAATCGTTCCAATTCTGTTCACCCTCCAAGAATCTGTTACCAGTTGAAAGTTTTCCTATGCCCCTCCCCTGTTCTCTGGGGGCAGCAGGAGCGACTAGTGTATCAACACGGTGAGTAACAGAAATATTTAAGTTTGAGATTTATCTTCATGCCCTAGGGAAACTTTTCAAGTTTTAGGGCGTTTTACGATGTACAAATGGTTTAGCCATAGCGCTTTTTAATCGTCGGCGTTGTTCGGAATACCGGCCTGGGCCTGGATCCGCAGAAAGGTTTTCAACGTTTCCACTTCTGACGCTAGCCGCGCCACTTGCGACCGCAGTAAGTCGCTGTCGCCCTCGTTCGCCCCCAGGGCTAATGCTAACGCCCCGGAGCCAAAGCTGACCATTGACCGGGCGCGTTTGGCTGCGGGCGCCTCCGTGTCGGAATTCACCTCCGTACGTGATTGCTGCTGCTGCTCGGGGCCATTCTTGTAAGACGAGTTGATTGGAGGGGTTGTCGCGTTGGTGTAACTTGGCGTGTTGACATTGTTACTCCACTCGCTGACGGAAGAAATGCCCGAATCCTTTTCGTCACTGCTGCCAGAACCTCGATACAGCTCCGCCTCCGATTCTCCTTCGTACAACGCGTTCTCGGCCTTGATGTCGGTGAGCGAGAGGAGGACAGCTGCCGCTGCGGAATCCTTGTCCCCGAGATGCGACTTGTGGCGGAGTTTGTGGGGCAAGCGACCGTTGCCCACATCGGCGGTATGACAGCCCGGTGAGCCAGCGGTGCTGCCCTCTTCGTCGCCACTACTGCACCCGTACTCGAAGAAAGCTGTGACGTCAGTTTTGCTGCCGGCCTCCGCCGAAGTCCGTGGTTGCCGCGAGGAGGACGAACTGGCGTTCGAAGAAAGGGAGGAGCTCGAGTTGGGCTGGAAGGGGGACAGGGACGGCATCGGAGCTAACGCGGGTAACGGGGGGAGGAGACGGTTATGAGAGCGGCCAGCGGAGGTCGTCTTTTCAATGGTCACTTCCGGGGTGGCGGTATTCCGCGAGTAGCTTAAGGCTTCAGCGGACGTGTCCCGGTACCTTTGGTCTTTGGAAAGAGGGTTGGCGGTCGGACTGAAGGGCGAGGCGGACGAAGGCGCTGGACTCGGGGTTTGCCGCCCCAAGGTGACGAGTACCGATTGCCGGGTACCGTTGGTGATCCCTGCCGAGGAGTGTACGACAGGATTGGGCGCTGGGGAGGGGGACAGGGCGTTGTAACGCAAGGTGGTAGGACTGGTGAGCGGAACGACGGGCAAGGACCCGCCGTAAGGCGACGCCCCTTGGAAAATTTTCGACCTAGCTCGCGTAAGACTGATGACTTGCTCGGCGGAAGGGAGCGTGGACAAGACTTGTTCCATGGAGATGAGTCCTTCCCCTGTCACACCGTACTTGTCGTGGATAGCTGTCAATTGGGCCCGTAAGATGTGGTTCTCTTTGGTGAGTTCCAAGACGCGCTGCTCCAAGACCATGTCGTTCAAGCGTCGTTTCTCACGCGAGCGTTTGGCAGCTTCGTTATTTCTGCGACGCCGGTCCCAGTAACTCTCGTCCTTCTTGGCATCGGGAATAAATTCGCGTTGTTTGCGATGGTGACTGCCGCTGCCGTTCGAGCCAGTCGAGCCCGGGCCGGAAGAAGACCGTTCGTGGAGTAGATTCATGTCAGGGTGCAGATTGCTGCGAAGGGCGGCTAAACTGCTCAAGTCCAGTCCCGCGGCGGCCGCGGCGTACCGCGTGTTGTTGTAGAGCACAGCGGAACGTTCATCCAGAGCTGCCATTCTCTTGTGGGAAGGAGGCGACTGGGCCGAGTTGAGGGAATCAAAGGAGGAATAGGAAGGCGGTAAATCGAAATCTTCGGGGTTTAAACGCCGTTGCCAATTCACTGCCACGCTTTCTGCCACCATACTTTGATTGGAGAGAGCCTAACCAAATAGAAACACAAAATTCGTTAGGGATGCGTTGACTGACATTCATGGCATGACACTTTTGATTTGGATATACATGTAGAGGTAGCCACATAATTCTTTGTATGAAAGTTGGAAATATTCATGTAATCTTTTCGAATTTCTTTGGAAATTCGGAAATAATCACAGACCTTTTGAATTTTTGTGGAAATTCGGAAATAATCACAAACTTTTGGAATTTCTTTGGAAACTTGGATATATCCACATAAACTTTTGAAAGTTTCTTTTAAAAAATCTGGACGTATCCACGCGTAAAAAGCTGTAGTTAAATCACCTAGTCTGTCTTCGTTTTCGGCGTCATTACTGGGGTAGAAATGTCCCAGCACAGAACACTCGAGAGTTTTGCGGTGTTTGAAATGTTTGAAACTGCCTCTCAACAATCTGAAGCGCCTTAAAGACTGGCACGTTGCGTTGTAAGCAGCTGGAATCTGTGTGACAACTACTTGCACGGCACTAGGCTGCCGGACTGGCCTATACTCCAACAATTTTACGGTTGGGTCTTTGGGAACAGGGGGTGAGGTAGCAAAGGAAGGAGAAAGACGAGTTTTTTGGGCCATTTAAGTTCAAACCTCGGAAGCGAATTGCCTTTTCGGACCGAAACCTGCTTTTTATGTAACCCTTGAGCTAGCAAAAGGGCTGAGAAAGAACAAGAATGTTCCGAACTTAGGTGGGGCCAATCGTGTTACGCGCCCTTTTTTTTACATCCCTTAACGATAGCTGAAAAACTCGTCCCATGTAATACAATGCCACGTACCCAGTATCCCTCCATTTACGCGTTCTTGAAGCAAGCGAATTCACTTTTACGCGGTAAGGAAACTTGAATTTTTAATAATTAACTAAGCTGTAGTTTTCATCACAATGCAGTAATATTTCTGCAAGTGTTGAATCGCATCGAATGCGCTACATTAAAGTTGTGAGATGTCTATTTTTACTATGCGTAATGAAATTATTTACTTTCAATTATTTTAAGGTTTTATTATTTTGCACGGAACATTCTACTTTGTGCCCTTCAACCTTTAGTGTATACTTATTTTGAAAGAAAACATTCTAGCTAAAAGGTATTTTCCCCCAATAAGAGTACATTTTTTGTGAACCCGGTACAAAAGTCCTATTGTACACGTGCAAAACAGGTTTCGCTTTACGCGACGTTTTCGCCGAACTGAACCGCCTACATGGAGGGATTACTGTCGAAAAATGGTATATATTTATTTGTTAAACGATCTTCAGTTTTGTCTCGCCGATTGTCTTGTTCAGTTTTGTCTTGTCTTAATCTTGCCGATTTTTAACTTTACGTGATTGAGTTTTGCATTCCGTGCATTTCCCTGAAATGGGCAGTAGAACGCCGGTTCGGGTGAAACCCTTGTCGAAATGATGGTCGGTTACAGCGAGTCTGGACAAGAGAGCTTTGCGGGTACCCAAACGTTAAATGATGGATTACGTGACTACTCCGAGCATTTCAAGCGCTGCAACCACAAGGTAAAGATGAACGGAATCTGATCAGACCGGTGCTGTTTTAAGAAAAGGGAGTGAGGCGGAGGGTCAGTTCCCGGAATAGCGCGAGTGAACCTCCCAACAATGAATACCACGGCTAAGTATAGCCAAGGAACCTGTTATTCTTGGGCGTTATTAGCCATAACCTGAAAAAAAAGGGTAGCTCCAGGCACTGGTAATGTTGCCGTAACGGGGCGCAATAGAACGCAGCAAGTGAGATAACGCGGGATGAAGTAACCGTGGGATAGGTTTGATGATCCCTGCTCCGGGGCATGATCCTTTTTTCCCCTCTTTTTTGTATGTGTGTGAGTCTATGAAGTGGGAGGAATGGGAGTTTTTGGCGTGAGTGGCTTTTCGCAAGCTGTTGTGAAAATGTCCGGATTGCCAGCGATTGGCCAGCTGCGAAAAAACGAGTAAAGGTGAAAGAAAAAGTTGATTACTGACGTCCTTGGTGATGGTTACGTTGGCAAGGCTTTTCCTTTTTAACATTCTCGCTGCGTCGTCACGCTGGAGCGAAGTTTACAGTGGGTGGGCAAGAGAGCGGGTGCCGATTTTGCTCTCCCCGAGATGCCCTCCCATCTTCTTTCGCCCGCTCCACGTGTGACCTACACGGCCTTTAGTCAAGGTCTGCAAATGCACCGAAAGAATTGGATGCGCGTGTGTGGAGATGATGCATCGGAGGTAGACAAGAGGCTAGAGCTGGGGCTCCAAAACAGTGAGATGGACTAAATCATTACAAATAAAAAATAAAACATTGCATAACGCTGCCTTTCCCGAACCCAACCAATTGGTTTTCGGTATGCCAGGGGCGTTGGATTACGTAACTTGGAAGGAATTCAAGCGCTTAGGCAATCCCGGGTGTTACGAAAAAAGAACTGGATGGAGGAGCGAGGGGGTCCATTCGATGAGTTGGATAAGGTCCTTTACCTTGCATGTGCGTTTGACTGCTGTCCAACTCGTATGCCGGACGGTGGCTGACGTAAAACACGTAGCCATTATGCAAATATAACTACGGTTATTGACGAGGGGGGGAGCAACTATTGCCACAACACGAGCGCTTTTTTTTGGGCGGGTACTAGTGGCCATATGACCCATTTTGGGGTGAGCCAGGGAACCTGACTCGCAAGTCGAAAAACTGACAACATGTGGCATGTGTGCTAAAATCACGTAACCAGCCGTCGCTATTAGCCGCCTTTGGCTTTAAGGTGGAGCTTGATAAGCACCGCGATCGTGACCAATTCACGCAAGTATTGGCAGTTGGCAGACAGGGTTGACGTGCAAATTCCCCAAGCCCTTGACTTGCTAAAGTACCTAAGGGTAGGCAAGCTGCGTTCACACTGTACGCCTTAGCGAAGGTTCAGGCTGAAAACTAACTGCGTATATTTGCGTGTCTATTGACACCTCCATACCGCTTAAGTGACATTACTGTACCATCAGTATGTTGACCTTATTCAGCGTTGTTAAGGTTTCTGTGGAAACACAGATCTAATGCAGCGTAACCCCGTACGTAAGAAAAATGTTTTTACTGGGTTGATCCCGTCGTAGTTTTCTAGTCTGTTGGAAATTTGATCCCTTGGTTCTAAGGAAAGTTGCTCCCAATGTGCGTCAGAGTTATACAGCGTAAAAGAAGAATTTAATAAAGTAAAATTAATAGATGCACTACTAAATTAAAAGTAACATAAAAGAAATACCCCCGCCCAATTCCCTTGTTCAGTCACGACACGTTCAATCGAACGTTCTGAGAGCATGAAGAACGATTAATCGAAGACATGGCAATAGGCGAAGGCCTACCTCAATTCTCGAAAACTTTTTTTTTTACTTTTCTGTCATAACTTGTCAAAGTTCTTTCCTTTTTAACCTTACCTAACCTAATTTAAACTAAGCTAATTACTCCTAACCTTACTTAATCTCGTTTGACTTCTTTTGACCTATTTTACAGGCGTTATTAACATAGTTAACGCCTGTTTAAGCTTAAGTTAGAGCTTGGTTAGATTAAGGTAAGCTTACTTACAATTGTATTGCAGCTTTCACTCGCTGAAAGCACTTGCGAAAGAAAGAACGAGGGAGTATAGACCTACCTCAAACTGAAATTAATGAACAGAAGTGAAAGATAAATAAAAAGAAACCGAATTGCGAAATAACTCAAAGGTTGTACAGATAGAAAGAAGTCATTCAAAAGAAAAATAAGTAAAGTATAAATACATTTTGTCATACTAGGAAATTGGCTTCTGTATCTTACAACCGGGTTCTGGTGTAAGTCGCTTTAGCCAGGTTAAGGAAACAGTGGATGTATAGTCGTCCCGTAACTAACATCGTCTGGGTCTAGAAGCTTGGAAATTCGTTCCAGTTCATTGTTTTCTTTGTTATGCGCAAGTAACCGACCCGAAGCTTATGCGCGTTAACGCGAGTTACAAGGTTTAAGTACGGGTAACTGTGTTGTATACTGAGGAGGGTTATGATTACGCCCAGGTAAAACGAGGAAAGGGGGTGGAGCTTTGTAAAGCTCGATAGTAATGCAGGTAGTAAGCTTGAACCATTGTTAGCGCCATGTTCGATTGACCTGCCGGGGTCCTAGGTCACCTTTAATGCCCTTGTGTGACACAATTGCGACCAATAAGCGAAGATAAAGCTCGGGTGAAAAAGGGGTGCAGTAGTCTCGGAGCGTACAAACGACCCCATTTGGAGCTGTTTTTCTACGTTGTATATACACGAGACCCAGCTGGGCCGAAAAATCGAAGACGCCTACCAAAAAGAGACACGAAGAAAGACCGACTACGACCTCCACGTGCCGTTATGGTTAATCGATCGAAAGAGGGTGGAACGACACGGAGGGTGGGTTGTTGGGATTTCGCGTAGGGAGTATGGATCTGAGAGCAGACAATGATAGCGTAGTGCTTTTAGTGAGGAAAGTCGGGGGGAGGGGAGTGGAGACCAAGGTTACTCGGTTACGCAACTGATTCCGAGAGCTGAAACGTGGAGACTTAATCGCCGCATCTAACAAGTTCGGAGTTAGCAGCCCGTGGATGCGTAAACTAGCTTCCAGCCGGAAGAAGACCCCTATTATCTAAATAAAAAGGCCCGAAACTTGACGCAATACACCAATGACTAAAACTTGCCAAAGGCTGAACGGATGCGTCATGGCATTTTTGCCACAAAGCTTAATTTTTTTGTAAAAAAAAAGAAAAAAAGAAAAAAACAGCCTCACTGGGAAGAGAGCTGAATGAAACTGCAGTCTTAAGAGCCTTTGCGTAATTGTAACACAGTGTATCGAGTAACGCAAGCTTATCGGAAGAGTTCTAGGCGACAATCTTGCGAAAGTACTGTTTAAGGACTAGGACAATGAAAAGCGAGTTGCGGGCCGAAAGGGTTACGCACAGGAATGAATGCTATGCAAGTCTTGACTTACGCGTTAGGGCTTGTAGTGACTTCGAATGTATAACGTTGTGTTGTCTTCAAAAGGAAGCTAGAAATAGGTCCATTCCAAACGGTTAATAAATTGCACTGTCAGTGATTAAAGAATCCAACAAGGTTTCTCTGGCTTTCACAAAGAATTAAGACAACTTTTTTTTCTTGACAAGTCCGTGTCGTGGCCTTGGCGGGGTTTGTAACAAAAACACCAGGAATAGTTGCGAACTTTGAACTCGGTGAAGAGCGTGGAGCACTGCTGCCTGCTCGAGCCACTCAGGGGGATACGACTAACTTTACTATACGCTACACGAACTGGAGCCGTTGAGTTGCAACGAGCGCGGAGCTTCGTGGGGCTAATACTCGTGTGACGTCATGGTGATGAAACGCAGCGAATGGGTCGTATCGCATTCACGGACTCGGGGCTTAATTTTTGGTCCAGTGGGATCCGCAATGCTGATCTTGTTCAGGAAAACGGTTATGTCATGAGTAATGCTCTGCATGTGTTGTTCAACAGCCGTGATCTAAGAATATGACTCACGGGCAAGGATTGTAAGGAAGTCGCAATACCAGAAGCGTTTACACTCCAAGAAGAGCGAGAAGAACTACGAAATGTATTCCGTGCCTGGCGTGTATTGATATGTCATGAACCAACTAATTTCAACGTAAGTCTGACGTGCCATGAAATGGGCTCAGCGTTCTTGTGCTGTACGTGTCATATAAACATGACCGGTAGTTAAGTACCCGGCAATGAAGCGAGTGCAGAACAATGAAAATTTAAGTGCGGTGAATGCAACTACGCCGTAGCGTAAGGAATGTTTTTTTTTTCCTGACTTGGTCAAAGTCCTTTTGGTAGCGTCTGCTTTCCGGGGTTGGGATTGGCGACATTTGTGCGTCCATAACAACGCTGCAATGCAGCATCAAGTATTAATTGTATTCCACGTTGCACGCTAGTTCCTAGTGCTTCCTATTCGCGTTCACGTTTTGGTCGTGTTTTGCCACATAAGAGCCGCATACTTTCTTTAGCACTCGAGCAATATCCTGTGTGCGTTGGCCAGGGCGCCAGTGATGTAAACCGAAGATGTAAGTCACGTTTCCCGCAACTGAGCCACGTGCAAGCATGTGTCACATGAGAAACCTATCAAGGCTTAAGGTTTCCTTCTCGTTGCCTTACCCCGAATGCTATGCAACCAACACACTTTTCACGCCAACCATGGCGACGTCGCCTACTCACGTGAAGAGTACAGGTGACTCGAGAACACCGGAGCGGTAATTAGCTCAGATTACAGAATTCTTTTCTTCTCCGGGATTCTCACCACCGTGTGTTATAATATCCTACCTTGTAATACTATTGAGGCAAATCTAGCTACCCATTTTTTTGGTCACGCGACGCCGCATTGTCGTACATTCGAATGTAGTTCCGGATTTCGGAAACTTATCTAATGTCTCGGAAGAATTTTTGTCATTAAGTAGATAACGACGGCGTCGATTCCAAGAAAGTATTAATAGTTTCGGATTTCGTGTCGCAATCTCCTTAAATGACACATTACTTCGGATGAAACGGATTCATTTGTTGGCAAGTGGGGTTTTCCCGTTCGTAACTTCTTACGTGATATTATTTTTTCCTCAACGTGATTAGGTTTCTGACTGCTCATTTCCTCCGTTCCTACAATACTGTGTCTTCCCCGTTTTATATACGTGCGTGATAGGGAATATTAACTTAAAAGAGGCCCTCCCTGTTTGCGTAACCAGTTTTGGTAACACTGACGCTCAAGTCTTTGCTAATTAGGGATGACTGGGACAGTTTGTCTCACGTAGTCGGAAAAGGAAATAATAATGCACCAAGAAAAAATGAGAACACCTTAGAATAGAGATGGCCAATAGGTTTGTTGTGGTAACGCACAAGATAGCACGAGCCCAGGAGGTTGGAAAAATCTATTAAAAGATCGTCGTCCCTCACTATTGTGCCTTACCGACTGCTTTGAACCTAAGCGAATTCCCTCCCTCTGCATGGACCCGTTTCCTATACAAACTGAACTGCGTAGCACATTACTGTGTGGTAGCCATTTCTGAGAAATCCATTTCAACACCTCACGGGCCCTGTATAAACCCCACATTTAAAGCAATCAGGGGGCGAAAGACAAGAAGTCCTCGCGCCGGAGCTGGCCTGTTTCATAACACGTACAATACGTCCCTCACTGTCGGATAACCTGTTATCTCCATCCAGAAATCAACAGGTTGATTTCTTCAGTAGAGATCCAAGCTTATGTAAGGCTTGCGTAAATATCAGTATTCTCACGCAATAGTAACGTGATGTTTTCTGACCGTTTTTCTATTGATTTCATACAGGGTTGGGAAAGAGGGTGTGAATCTATAAGATAAAACTTTCGTATGCCATTTGCTCACCTTGTTTGCCACAAACATCACGAACGGCGCCTACCTCAACCTGAGTCGACTCAAGGGTGTACTTTTATTGATTTCCCACATACACACGTGCGTCTTGCCTTGTAGGTAGGTCTCCAAGACCACTTAAAAGCTATGGGCCCTTGGCCCCGCGATGGAAAACGTAGACCAAATGAAAAATGTAACTTAGCCTCACTCTCTGTTTTATTTGCGCCGCAATAATAAAATGCATGTCCCAAGCTAATGGTATATACGATGAGGAATGACAACAAAAAAAGTAAAGAAAATAAAGTTAATAAGTTTTGCAGGCCCATCAAACCTTACTCAGCAACCATAGCAACCTTACGATATGTTTTCATCCCTCAACTAAGAAACAGAACCTTACGTCTTTCCTCTGTGCCCATCTCGTGGGGCAATGCTTAGTGAATTCTTAAATAAATTCGTTTTTATTAATTCCCTTTCCCGAACCTCAAAATGTTATATTTTATGTCTTAGAAGCTTCAAAGCGTCTGAAAGCTTTATAAACATTAAAATCAAATCGAAGATATAAGATTTATAGTATCGAATTTTATATTACGTAACACACGTTTTTAGAGTCAGTAGTTCAGTATTTACAGCAAACATAACAGCTAACGTATTAAGTTTTAATATTCTTCCAGTTTCTGTTTAAGTTTACAATACGTAAAATACGTCTATAATGTCTTGTAATAGTGTCAAGTATGGTACACGGTTCTCAGTAGCAAACTTGAGATTGACGTATTTGTAGACGGTGTGAGTTTCTTTTATTTTGTTCAAGGTTGAATGCAAAGCAATGCAATTGTCACTTATACTTCTCAATGAAGAAAATTTATAACTTCATGTAAGTTGTTATATTTCTACTATTGAATTTTATAGTACGTTATGTACGTTTAATAGGGTTTAATAATCCATTGTTAAGAACATAAAAGACAGGTTGGCTGCCATAATGGAGCTTACGTTATTCAAAATTTACCTCGACAGGAAACGCGCGCTGTAAGTAGCGAACTAGGCTAAATAATCGGCTGACTACAACCTTGCATAATCCGTCCAGTTTCGAACCAAGGGCAATTTCCAGCATTATCTTTTCTATCTGTGTTATGTCGCACGGGCAACCAAGGACATCCGCACTTCGACCGTATTGTGTGGGGGGAAGGCACACGGGGAAAAGGTATAGTAGGCGTGGTCCCTGGCAGACGCGGAACCTTGCACGCGCCACACATTTGCATTTCCGAGAAACGTGTTCCGTTTTAAACAAAAAGCTCCCTGCACTGCGCGGGACGAACAGCCTCATTTGGCATCCTAAGCCCCCGAGTCGGCTTGTTGGTTTGTATTACGTTTCAAGAGCCCCTCCAACCTCCCCTGCAGCCCGGTTTATAAGCGTCACCTACGCTAGCTCTAACGAAAATATTGAGGAAGGTCTCTAACGGCTATCATGTATTAAATGATAAAAAAAGGACGACAGACCTTAGGATTAGCACTCTGTTTGATATCAAAGGTTAACTGGGATTTAAAAAATATCGATTATGTAGCTCTGTTTAATAATAACGTATCAGTATCGAGATAACCTAGTTCGAGGAAAAAAGTATATAATTTTTGTATCAGAAATTGGACGATACCTGCCAACTGGTGCCGAAACAGAGTACGACGTTGTTAGACACCCGTCATAAAATGACATAACTGTCCCGAGAATGCTATGCGTCCTGGTGTCATGGATCACATTTGTAGTGTCAGTAATTTTTTAGGCATGGTCATTTCAGAGGATAATTAACTCTTCAGTTTAAAGTAAGGAATAAGTGCGTCCGGTAAAGGAAGGCTAGAGCCGGAAAAGACCGGGAAAAATCTTGGCGGGGTGAGCGACTGATTTGTTTGTCTTCAAACACTAGTGTACGCGCAACCACGTGGCTGGTCGGAAACAGACCGTATGAACCGACGCCGCATGTGCCAACTTGTATTTTTCTAAATGCCTTACTTAAAATGATGAAGAAGGGTATTGTGCCAACACATGACTTTTTTTAGGATCCTTTTATTTGTTTGGACTCCATTTGTGGCGTCTAAAACAAGGAAAGTCAGAAAAAGTTACGATAGTTTCCTGATATTAACCAGGACGCACGTACTGTACATACACACAATTGATACTAGGAGGCTAAAACATTGTGAAATTTGTCAAGAATTGGGAGTGTGATTTCTAAGGCAGATTTTTGCTTTGCGATAAATTGTGCGACTATTTAGATTATTATCCTTCTAGTGCAATGGGATTTATGGGGTAGTGTGCAGATCAATTAACGTAGTACAATACAGGACTGTGCTGATGTCTCCAGAGAAACGGGAAGGGGAACCCTGGATACCAAATGGGTTACTAGGGTTTCTTAACTTTACTTTTGGCTTTGCGTCGATACGTTCTCAATCGCTTTATGAAAAATGAAAACAAGCTTGGCTCCCTTCACCTTTTGAAGTGCAGAAAAACGTGAGCCCGGTAGGAGGTTTTAAATAAGGCACGTAAGCGGCCAACAGTATTGTGTAAGACAAGGCGAAAATAGAAAAAAAATCAAATGCAACAAATGAGACCATTAATATGATAAAGGCCAGAATAAAGTATTGCGCTGTGCAGTCGACTCGCGTGTCACATACAATTTTATACGAAAAACTCGAACGATATTTTTAATTCCAATATAGAGATTTTTTTTAATCAATATTGAATGGTTTATATTGATAGTAAAGATCCCTTAGGTAAAATTTACACAAGATTATACAAATACAGTCGAACTCGCTTAACTCCATAGGCTCGGGACCGACCAGTCAGTATGAAGTTAAACGAGCTAGGGTGTTATCCGAGTCGCCTATTTCACGCAGCTAGAAATAATGATACAGTACTGTACAATAAAAACCACAAAACACATTCATATGCGTTTATTAATATTAAGAGACATTACTGTATAAACAATACTTTACTTTAATTTAAGTTAAGTAAACCAGTTTTTCAATTTCTTCAAGAGATAGTCCGTAATTGATCGCTGTGTTACACTCTTTAGTCTATAGTTTTCCAGTGATTGATTGAGTATTCATGAAATACAGAGCACAAAACTGAGGGTTGTGAAAGGTGAAAGTTTTTTTTCTGCTTAAGAACACCCGGAGGCATTCTTGGGAACATTTCACCCTGTCGCCCCATTTCTTGGAATATTTTCACTGATATTCTTTTTGTGCATGACGGTCGGTAGTTAACCGAGCTTATTTATCACTGTAAGATACCCGACGGGGAATAAAAACAATATGAGGTAAACCAGAATATTGGAGTTAACTGAGTCGGTATAAACCGAGCCTGTTTCCATTGAGTTTAAATGAAAGTGACAATGGGACTTGAACATAGCTTGGCGTTAAGCGAGCTATGGGGCTAACCGAGTTGGAGTTACGTGAGCTCGACTGTATAGAATTTTATTAAACATATTCCAAAAATAAAAGAAGAGTAGGAAAACAAGCTTACAAGTTTTAGCTATATAGTTAAGCTTGCGTGTCCAAGGTAATTTACACTAAAGATCCCTACAATAAAACTTGCCGCTATTCCAGGAAATCTTTCATAATCCATTTTATCCAATGTTATCCAATGCACTTTACCTCGTTATTCAATACTCGCGTTGCAAGTCTTAAAGTGTTATAATTCAGTCAGTACGACTCCCAAACTTCGAAAATATGGGTTAGAGGTGTGCTGTCACGAAAGTCAAACTAGTACCGAAAGATAGGCACAATTTTTTGGAAACACGACATCCCGGTTGGGTACGCTAATTAGGTTACCTTTCCGCCATGGCCAAGTCGTTTCAACGGGGAGATGAGCCAAGCAGTTCGAACCGCGTATTTGTCTCGTTAGTCATGTTTGTGTTCAAGAAGACATTCATGTTAGTGTAATCTACGTGACATTGAGCATAAACTTGGCTATTTAGCCAGTTGCGCGACTTCTCCGCAGTGCTTACATCAATACGCGTTACGCAGAAGATACAGGGTATACATAACTAACTAGCATACACAATTTTGGAGAGATCCTATTACATATTTGAGGAACCGGTTTGCCTTTCTTTAAGCTATTTATTAAGGATTGGCCTGTGAGGAAAATCGTCGCTAGAAGGATTTTATAGCCCAGTTCTCTCGGATATAATTGGAAATATAATGCGGTCTGACCGGATTTTCGGTCATGGTTGAATGCATGAAAAAAAAGGATGATAATTTTATAAGCGTACCGTGATCTCTACAAGCAAAGCAAATACGGGCTTCATTTACATGCTTCGACACAAAAACTTGAGAAATGATTTTAGTGAGTTGTTAAGTGTCCCAGCAAAAAGGAATCTGGCATAATAATATAAAAAGGAAACGCATGTCGGGAGAAGAAGTGTGTCTGCCTGCAACTAGGCGACTCATGTAGCGCTCCGCGATTGTTCTGTATAAAGTCGGGAGGCCAATTCCGAGAAGTCTCAACTTAGTTTGTTCGCCTGCGTAACATATCAGGGTTGAACAGCACACAAAATCAGTGGCCGAGGCATTCAAGGACCCCCTTTGACAACCAGGAACAGAACAGAATGCACAGAAGAGCGACTGTAGGGAGTGTTCCAGACTGTTATCCAGCTAAATGTGTCCTTAATTAGACCGTGGGGGGAAGGGGGCTCTTTTGCATAACCTGGCCATACGTCCAACTCTTGGAAAAGCGACACAGGCCGGCAACCTGTTTTACTTTTACCTTAGTTACACGAAAAGGTTCAGGAACTCTTGCCCCTTTTTTATTCGTATTCAAAGAGTTAGCAGTTAACTCGAATGGAGAACTCTGATCTAAGCTGGTTTCATGTGTTACAATCCTTTTCGTTGCGCCAGTTTAATGAGCTTTTCGTGGAACTGAGTCGAGTGTTCAAAGACAGCTTGTTTGAAACGATACCAGTTTTCGTAATCGAGCTTTCTATCGTAGACAGCCTGTTACAAGCGGCCAGACGTTCATATATGGGAGTGGGATAAAAAAAACGAAATAAAAAACTAAGGTTAACCCAACAAATGGGGATATTTTAGGATTTTTTTAAAGGCATAGGCTCATTTATAGCTTATCAGTTACTGTATATAGGTCCTAGTTTGATCATGCGACGGAGTCTTCTCTATGATACTATGGACAGATTAGACGGAAAGTTGAGGAAAGCAAATTAAATGGGTCAGAGCGCTGTTTGTATGCCTGAAATTCCTTCTAGGGTTCAGCGGGAACGCAAGCTTTGTAAGCTGCTCTTTTTATGGGAATTTGGCTTGGGTATAGCTTGTTGCCTCGCTGCCGAAAGTCACTTTGCGACGGTCTGACGAAAATAGAACCTTCTTTTCTCTTATTCGTTGCGGACCGTAGAAAATTTCCATACAAGTTAAATGCTCCTGAAGCCAAAACGTCAAGCTACGTAATGCGTACAGCCTTTTCTGTAGTGTCTTCGTGGGTTTATACGTATTTTTCACGAGTTGATGACATTCTAATCCGCTGCTGTCATATCCGGCCGGTTGGGAGAAAATCCCTGGTAAATAAATGCGCTACGGTGGAATTCATTTGAAACGCAGTGTTCCTCTGTTGAAACACTATAAGAAGTGTTTTAGGGACTAGGGATACATATATACATATATGTCCAAATCTTGCTTTGTACAAAAATATACTGATAACTTAGATGGTTTCATATTCTTTTATAAAATTTTATATTAATTTAATGTAATATATAGTTATTAATTTACAGATTGTTTGTTTATTTGCCTACTTTTTTGTTTACTTTTCTAAATAATCGTCCGTATTATTTTTATAAAGTTCTTTCTATATAATATTGTTTTTCTTTGCCCAGCTTGCGATAAAGTTCAGGAATGGATTTTATTGGACGGGGGAATTCAACGTGCTCAAGGACTCTGAGGATGTTACAGTCTAATTAAAAGACAACACTCATGGCATGACTAATAGTAACAACTGCGCGTGAAAACTCCGCGCGTTCTGCGTTCCGATGCATCACTCGAGGTAAGTCTAGATTTTATTTGCGTTCCCGTTATGATAATGTCAGTCCAGTATCGCTTATTCTGTGCAATGAGCTGTCGTGTACCCAAGACCCTCTCATTAGTCACCCAGGAACTATTATTTGCCTAACAAAACTGGTTCCTGTATGCTGCTACAAGACTGTTGCTCAGGAAGTGCTAGAAAAGATTTGAGAACACATTGTCCGCAAACCATATTAAAGATCGCTTTCTTAGACAGACAAGCTATAGGTACGAGCCTAATTTATCGTTTTATTGTGATTACACTACGTGAGAATAAGTAAAAAGAGGAAAAGTGCGACATTCCTAGGAGTGTCAAAGCCAGTAACACGCTTAACCTAATTAAGACTTCGGACTTTCTTACCATCATTAGAGTATTTCCAACCTACAATACTGAAATAAGATTATCAGAAAATCGCAAGTAACGCGAAATGTGTCTCCCGAATAATGTAAGTCGCTTTTTGTTTAAACCAGGACTATAGACTATAACACATCCTGTAAGCGATTGATGTTTTTTTTCATGAACATTGTGGAGATTCGTAAGCTTAGTTTCAATCATGAGTGAAAGTACTGTAAAACCCTTAGTATTGCGGAAGTGACATAGTACGAATATTTATCTATCATTCACTATCTCGTGAGAGCCGCTATTATCTTTCAATTTTTTCCGCAGTTGCGCAATGTTGCTTGTATTGTTTGAAATCCAGTGTACAGCGCAAAAGTGGACTATCAAGTATAATGTAGAGAGAGGGATGTCTCACGTTGGCTGGTGTACACATATTTGATAGTTTATTGTGTCGTCAGCTTTGAACGTACTTTCGATTACGTTTTTGACAGGCGCTGCATTG
Source organism: Triops cancriformis (assembly GCA_020615345.1). Classification (NCBI taxonomy): domain Eukaryota; kingdom Metazoa; phylum Arthropoda; class Branchiopoda; order Notostraca; family Triopsidae; genus Triops; species Triops cancriformis. The sequence continues at coordinate 25,588 of JAHZNP010000245.1, forward strand.
GAAAAGCACAGAAACACCCTAACTTGCGTGAATTATTTCTTTTCTTCCAAACAGAAATAGTTCCAGAACGGATATTCTCTCCATAGCTAATGTAACGCCTCCATGCGAAAAGAATGTTAAATAAGCTTCCAATAGCTTCACATCGCTTACAGAATTACTGCTGGAATTAGTTTCCTTCCAACCTATTGTACACTCAATTCCCTGCATGGCCCGAAAAAAATCTATAATGAAGTCATTACAATAAATCCTTATAAATCAATTCATACAAGCTGTCCCTACTGCGTGGTCAATGTAACCCAGAATTCAAATTTTTACGTTGGAGCATTGAAAATGTACCGTTAGCGCAGCGTTGCCGTTTGTATAAATTATCCGTGATTGTATTAATACATATCTTAGTGTTGTATGAAAGTACTGTATAATTTAGCTAGAATACAATTAAGTTTTAGATTTGATTTTTATGAATAGCAATTAGGGAATTTTATTTTTCTTTTTTTACACTAACTTTCTGAAGTGAAAGCTATGCATCGTAGAGTTAGTGCACAGGGTTATTGGCTTTGCTAGTACGATAAAACCTGGCAACGCTGAAATGTGTTGCGGGTTGCATAGCCTGAGGTCGCTTTTCTAGTGTTTTGGTAATGGCGGAAAATCAGCGTGAGCGTTGGTATTTTACTAAAGAGCAAATCTTCAATACACCTAGTCGAAAATGTGGTATAGACTACGACAAGGAAATTTCCTACCGGCAACAAGCTGCCAATCTTATCCAAGACATGGGCCAGCGGCTCCAAGTGTAACCCTTTTTGAACATTTGTACCAAGGCCACCATGACACTTTCTAGTCCTATGTTCTTCGTATTTCGATGAAAACTTAGGTTTAAATACATTCTAGTCATATTCCTTTTCTCTTTTTATCCAAAGTAGCTTTAGCAAAGAATTAGAATAGGGTTCCAACAAGGTTATAGGATGCCATGCTGGCCTGTCGTTCTTTCCAACCGCATGATATACCCATACTTGATTTTTTTTCTGTATATCTTCCTACAGATCACAGTTATGCATCAACACAGCCATAGTGTATATGCACCGATTCTACGTCTATCACTCATTCACCAAATTTCATCGGAACCAAATGGCCGCATGTGCCTTGTTTCTGGCCGCCAAAGTAGAAGAGCAGCCGCGTAAACTAGAACACGTTATTCGTGTTGCCCATATGTGTCTCAACCGTGATCACCCGCCGTTAGACGTTCGTTCAGAAGTAATTCGTTTCAAACTTGCATATTTATGGGAAGTTAATCATTGCTTACTTATCGTGCTCCACTCCAGCAATATGCAGAGCAAGCCCAGGAACTTATCCTGAATGAGAATATTCTCTTACAAGCCTTGGGATTTGACGTAGCTATTGACCATCCACATACGCATGTGGTACGCTGTTGTCAGTTAGTACGAGGTAATACTCCACATAAGACCGACTTTGAGAAGATTCTTTAAGTTGTCTTTTTTTTCGGTTGCAGCTAGTAAGGATTTAGCCCAAACTTCCTATTTTATGGCTACCAACAGGTAAAAATGACGGTCTTTTCTTTTTTACTCTTAAAAACTTTAACGCAAGAGCGCGAAAATTAAGTACCGAAAGAGTAAATGCTTGGCTCTTGCTGCAGTTTGCACCTGACCGTCATGTGCCTGCAATTGAAGCCCACTGTGGTGGCCTGTGTTTGCATACACCTGGTCTGTAAATGGTCCAATTGGGAGGTAACCATCACATTCATAACCAAATTATGGGACACCCAAGCTTCGCACACCGTCTTCCCTAGTTCAGTTTGACTTGTAACTAACAATGTTTGTTCATTTGAAATAGATCCCGCGTTCAAGCGAAGGACGAGAATGGTTTTGGTATGTGGATCATACCGTGACCCTAGAACAGCTAGAAGAGCTTACAGCAGAATTTCTGACCATTTTCAAAAACAGTCAGTCGCGACTCAAGCGCCGGGTTATGCAACACGGTCAAGGAGCTGCAGCAGCTTTGTTGCCCTTAGGCCCTTCTTCCGAACCTCACCACAAACCTAGCAGTAAGTTTGTTTCTACATATCAGGATGTACATATGAGCCCATCGTCCAAACTGTGCAAGCGCTTATTGCATTTAAATTCTGTAAGGCGCTTCCATAATTTATTGACTTAATTGTTAACGTAAACTTGACCTTCTTAATAAGTGCTATAAAACTTAAAATGTTGCATAAAAACTTTCCCTACACACCTGTGTAATGCTCTGAGTCGTAAGAGACAGTACTGAATTAGAAGCCTCGGCGTATTAAAGTAATAGATTAGAAATGAATAAAATTATCAACAACACATTAAGCGAAATACATAATAAATAGACTAAAATAGTACATAAAATCGTATGTAAAATAACGTAATTTAATATAAATAAAATAAATAGGGAATAAAATAAAATAATAGTAAATAAGGTACAACGAATCCGTACGATGGGCTGAAACTTCACACAGATGTGTAGGCAAAGTGTAGGCGTAGATTATCGTAGTTGCGACAAATTACGGTGTTTATTGAATGTTGTACTTCGTTGATGAGATTAAGTCATTTATTGAGTTTTTGGGATAGAGAAATTTTAGTGTACAATTACTAGTACCAATAGGCTCAGAGTGGTACTGAACCAAATTCTTTCTTACAGGTACAAGCCGATCTGACGATCGAGAACAAAGAAAAGACGTCAAAGAACGTATGCCTGGCCAAGCACACCCTAGTAGTCGTCCGTCGTCGTCAAGTCTGTCTGGTTCGCAGCAGCAGCACCGTCCTTCGTCCTCCTCCGACCCTCAGCAGAGAAGTCGTCCTCCTGTGATAGATCCTAAAGCGGCCTCTTCCTCGTCCTCGCGCCCTCCTCACCATCACCATCACCACCATCAGCAGAACAAGCCCTCCAGCCACTCCTCTTCCAAACCCCTGCCACCACCCGGCTCCTCTGCTGTGACCACCAACCAGACTTCGTTTTCTTCCTCCACGTCGTCCACCTCCGTTTCAACTTCAATCTCGAGCTCAAGCAAGCCTAGCTCCTCCTCTTCCTCTCGAAGTCACATGGACCCAAACCAGATGCCAAAACAGAGCTCGGTACCCCCTTTAGCTCCGCCCTCTTCATCTAGCAAAGCTGTCCCAGGCCGAATGCCGCTGTTTAACTCCGACTGGGGCGGAAGCTCAGACACGGCGAGCAAGAGCAGCATCACCGGCCAAAGCGGGCAATCCGCGCTCAGCGCCGCATTAGGCTTCGGTAGCCAGGAATCGACCTCTGACGGCGGCTTCCAGTTGAATGACTCAGGCTGGGACTTGCAATTCGGGGCGGAGCCCCCTTCGCTTTCCCCCACCTCGGCGTTGGAAAACATGTTAAACGCCCAGAATGTTCCTTCGCAAACGCATCAGCAAAGGAAACCTCATCCGTCATCATCGTCGTCTTTTACGACTAGCTCAACTTCATCGTCTACGGTTCCTTCGATCAACGATGCTCATTTGCATGTGAAGAAAGAAAAATCCGTTAATATGCCTGTAAACCCTTACGGCTCGTCGTCGGCTGTTCGAAGCGTTTTTGACGTCGGAGATGACTTGCTTTCTGCGGGCAACAGTTCGCGGGTTTCGTCCCACCAGCAGCACCAGCCACACCCCCAACAGCAGCAACCTAAACCGCCCTTGCCTTCAACTCCTATAGCTCCAGGCCACACCACCGAGCAAGATATTAAGAATATTCTCTCGCAAGCATTACCCCTTCCCCTTCCGTTAGAATCGACCAAGAGCTGGCCCGGACCAACACCGCATGCGCAGAACGCCAACCACCCAACAAGGGAGAAAATATCCACCAAATCGCTCTTCTCACCCCCTTCAGAGCACTCGCAACCCGCGAGTGTGAAGACGCAAGAGTTTTCAGTCAAAGAAGAGATTAGAATAGCAGACGCATATGGCCATACGAAGCGGCGATCTACCACCTCCATGACCACCACCACCACAACGATTGACATGTCCGCCTTGGGGTCTTCCACCCTTCCGCCCATACCAACCCAGCCTCTTCCTAAACCCATTTCTCTGCCGACGAGTTCGGCAATGTTGAACTCAACGCTAGAAGCGCCGCCTATGGCGGCCGAGAAGGCGTCTTCGGTGTCGCCGTCACATAAGAGCGACAAAAAGAAGAAAAAGAAGGAAAAACACAAGCACAAGGAAAAGGACAAGAGCAAGGACAAGGAGGGCGGTGAGGAGAAGAAACACAAGAAGCACAAAAACAAAGATAAGGAAAAAGAAAAAGAGAGTAAAAAGAAGGCCAAAGATGAACTGCCGCCGTTAGTCAATAACGAAACACCCAAACTGAAGATTACCATTCCTAAGACGAAATTGGCCGGCTTGGATGCGACGCCAAGTGGGGCCGCGGCCGTGCCCATTGCAATGACATCCAGCGACACGCCAGTGAAGCTCAAAATCCCGAAACAGAAATTTAAGACCGAAAACGGCGAAACGCCCGGTGGCAGCGGTGGCGACTTAAAACTGAAAATCAGTTTAGGGAGCGCAGCAGCGGCCAGTGCCGATACGCGCAAACGCCACCTGGATCCCAGTAGCAGCAGTAGCCAATTCCCTGGCGCCCCTAGTATGAAGATGCCCCGCATGGATGGCCCGCCTTCTATGGGCTCTTTAAACAGTCGGAGTAACGGGGCAGGGTCTCAGGATCGAACGAAAGCTCCACCTACTCGCCCTTCGTCGAGTAGCAAAGTAAACAATTTTTGAAAAGTAATTTTTAAATGATTTACTATTGATTAAGTAAGATGGCGCCCGTGTGCTATATAAGAACTAAGAATTGGTCTGGAATTATTGTTGGTTTTTTATCTGTTGTGTGCTCATGTGTGCGGGCTTGTTTTAGGTTAATTCCTCATCGAGTGCAAAAGCTGGCTGGCCAGGGAACGGAGGAGGCCATTGACGCGTCGAAACTGTATGCCGGAGTTTTCTATTTGAAAGAGATTTTTGTGGCCTTTGAGAGGAAGTTCTTGTAATGAGAGATTGCAGCATTGGGAGTTTCTGCGAAGTACGGTACTTGTTTATGTGTTGAGCTCTCAGGTCAGCTTGTAATTGGTTAGCGCAGCCTACGAGTAAAGCGTTTGATATGATTTTCCTATAAAGTGGTAAGGAAAACACAGATTTAGTTGGTAAAGGTGTGAGTCAAGAGAGGTTGAGCTTAGCCAATTTACAAGAGCAAGGAAAGAAGTGAAAAGCCGTGCGTTTGTTGTAAGTACGGTCTGTTTGTTATACAGAAGAAATAAACCTACCATGCTTCATTTAAACTTGGTGTTTATTATTTGTATCGTTTCACTATTTTTTATATAAAATTATGGCTGTATGGAATCTATGAACAAAACAGAAAATTCAAGAATACATATTCGTAGTATAATAAAAAAATGATTAAACTCGCAATATTTTATATTCGAAACTGTTACAATGGTTATAAGAAACAATGTGAACGTGGAAAGTTAGTTTGAGATGGCCAAGCGGTCTAAGGCTTCGCCTTGTGACTGTGAGGTCCCGGGTTCGAATTCCGGAGTAAGTAGTTGGGTTTTTCTATGTGTAAAAATCCCTGTCGTGCTTTCAATGCTGTTTTCTGTCGTATCTTGGTAGTTCCATAATACAATTCCAAACATGAAACTATCAGGTATATCATCATGCTTTGTCAGGTATATCAGGTAAGTCATCATGCTTTGTCGTTTTCCCCATGTTATTCCTTATGGGATTTCAAAAATTTGGCCTCTTGTGATGCCCTGAAGGCATGATTACTTATTCATGCTCGATTTTCTCGCTTATTTGAAAAGCTAGAGCAAATTTTTTTGCAGATTCTGTAACTCCTAAACGAGAAGAACATTTTGCACACCTTAATTTGCATATCCCTGACATTTCGATCAATCGGGACATCCTCCGCTTAATTGGGACACATCAAAATTATTGTCATAGTTCTCTGTATACTAAACTTTTCGAAACTACCATAATTAAATAACCGCCAAGGTTTTCCTATAGGCCAAAATATTCTAGGTTGTCAGAAGTTTTATTGCTACGTTTAGTATTTACACACACGTTTCTATCTAAGTTAATTTAATTTTCATTTTAAAACAGTGGTGTCGAGGACACAACCGGGACACCCCAATTTTTTCGCTTATTTGGACATGTGTAGTAAAGAATTAAATAAGTAAAGATGAAAAAAGTTAACTCCGCTTAATCGGGACACCTCATTCTTTTCTAACTTGTCTGACCAGATTGGCTAAAAAGTTTTGTACCTTTAAGGGAAATACTGTTCTCACGTTTCCTTGTATACTTCTGTTTTTATTGGTAGAAATTCTCTCCCTGAACAATAAGATTTTTGGCGACAGACCTTTCGCAAATATGTTCAGCGTTCCGCTGCGATTCCATATATTACAACTGCCGAACGAACTTCACACACAGTAAAAGTTCTTACAGTAATAATTTAATCTTACCAAGACATTTTACTCTTCTGAATTAAATTACTGGAAGACGGTTCGAAAGTTCAACTTGTATATTTCCACCCCAAATCAACGTGGATACATTTTCACGCACAAACACACGAAACAATCTACACCAAATCACACACAAGCTGCTAACAAATTACTTTAACACAATTGCGTAAATAAGAACGTGGGCTGCTCCGACGAGGAGTGCTATAAATTGCGCGCAGTCAATGAATTCTGCTCACCGCGAAGAAAACCAAACTCCACACTTAGGCCTCTAAGGTAAATCAATAAAACCTGTCACATTAAAATCATATTATTAAACAGCTTGCCCTTCCGAATAAATCGTTTAAAATTCTTATTTACAGCATTCATTTTGGGTATTCCACGGAAGAACACTCAATTGATTGAGGACATTTACTAAGGGCACCCTTGCTAAGGAGAGCAAAATACCATAAATTATAACTATCCATAAGTTGTAATACATCACACTCCCAAATGTCAAGCAATATGGTCAAAAGTACAACAAGATAGGGAGACCGCAACACCCCTCCGAACCCCACCCCCACCTTCATTCATGAGCCAAATTACCATCGCAGCCACTGAGGCAAACTATGCATATTCGGCTATTCTGGATCATGGGTGTAGCTACGTGGATGCAAAGTACGCAACTGCGTACCAATTGTTCTCTGGAAGGGTGCAGAAAGTCTTCTACGAAGAAAAAATAGCATTCATTTTATGTGGTGAAAACCGAATCAATTTGGGGGAATTAACATTCACTCGTGAATACTGAACGAGGCTTTCGTTCCTCGAATAAAACTTATAGCGGTTGTAGGCGGGGAGCTTCTCCACGTTGAAAAATACTTCTCGGCAAACTCATCTTAACTCTTATTACCCGAGTTAATACATCTATCCATTATTCGGTATCTTATACTATTGATATTTTATAAAAACAATATAGCTTTATATTATTATTTATAGAATTTTTCGCGCCCAAACGATCTTTTATGGCAACAGCCAAAAGCATACGTCGGTAAAAAAAAATCTTTTAGGACACCAATTGTTTTCACCTGTTAATAACTAGATTTTCTTAGGACACGGAAAATTCAGATTAGACTCCAGATTGACTTACTGCCCTTAATGTGGTTCGGGATGTAACTAGAAGCCTGGGCACTCCGTTGAACTAACCTTGCTGAAATACGGCAGTGGATTACGATTCCGAAACGGGTTGCTACTCCGATTCAGCAAACCTGGTCGGTATTTGGTTTGATTGAAGGATCACACGAAGTTGCCACTGTAGTAGGTGTTTTACAGTTATGCGAGCCAAAAGCTGACGAAAAGTTACGACAAACTTTAATCCGAAGTCGGAAGAATGATAGATCCAGTTTTCACGGGAGTGCATGCACCAAACATGTGACAGCTAGACAAATAAGAATAGTGCTAGCATACAATTTCCGAAGACTTTTCAACGAATATCTTTGTTTCTTTTTTTTTGTATAGGCAGTTTCCAAAATACAAACGCAGCTTGTAGGGGTGTTCAGTATGTGACTCATACAAAAGTGAAGATACTTGATCTAGATTCGCAACAAGAAAGCAAATTGTGCCAATTCGTACAAACTTGACCTGGTACGACTTACTTTCAAGGATCTTCAACATCAAGTTTTGTCGTGACAGTTTAACTGGATGAACTTTAGGTCTGGCCAAGCAGCGAAGGAAATTGTTGACACTTTTGTCATCCATTAGCTCGGCTACTGTCAGTATTTTAAGACTATCAGTTGGCATTGCGAACGTCGAGTGCTTGTTCAGTGCTCATCACCGTATTAAAAGTTACTGATGGAACACAACCGGAAAGCACGACTTCCTGCTCTTGCTCTGCTCCGTATATATCAATGTCCTGAGATTGGTACTGGGAAATTCATACATAATTTTGAACCATGCAAAAACGACATACGTGTTGTTAAATTTTGAAAAAAGAAAATGTAAGGGAGGTCACGTAGTGCTTTTGTCCATAAGACGGGTTTGGGGGGCCCTACACTGTAAGAAAAGTTCTTCGGTTATCGGCGAAAAAAGCACCTAAAAGCGCGGGAACAGAATCGGTGCGAAACAAATACCTATAAACGGTATTTTGATAGAACCCCGAAAACCGGTAGGCTAGCTACCAATAAAAGGTGTTTTATCCGCGCCGTTAATCAGTACCTTCGTATCTCATTTTTGGCAAGTACAATACCGAATTTCAGCTTATTTTATACCGAAATTGTGTATGTAACCCTACCTTTTCTTGGTATAAAAATCCCGATAATAGGTAATATTAATAGCCATTAAAAGGGGCACAATTTCCTAAAATTAGTACTCAAAAGCGCCAATTACTCTGTTTAAAAATCATATCGTGTATTTTTTCCACATTCACTATTTACAGGCAGCATCAAAAATCAATAAAAACTATTTGAAAAATTACATCTCCTATAAAGTATACAATTTGGTCACATTTCAAAATACACAACAATTTGAAAATCACATCTGAAACAAAGCACATTAGGTTACATTTCAAAATACACAATTTGAATATCACATATCAAACAAAGCACATGATTAGGTTACATTTGAAAATACACAACAGTTTTAAAAAATACATGTTAAACGAAGTACATGATGTGTTACATTTTAAAATACAAAACAATTTTAAAAGTCCCTTCTTTCCACG
>JAHZNP010000245.1:34866-57827 GCA_020615345.1 Triops cancriformis
GGTAAACAGTGCACTGTAAGTTTCGTATTGTTGCCTTCGCCAATGTATTTTTACTCAATTTCACTATTTTCAAAAATGTCACACTCCTCGCTTTCCCATATCTCTCCTTTGCTTTGCGAACTTCTCCTTCTAACTACTTCCTTCTTGACCCACAGCTTCTCGGTTACCTCGTATTGCCAACGTTGGGGTCAAGGCTGGAGAATCGAGGTGCTAAATTGTCCCAGAAGCTGCGGCATAGGGCTTAGCACACAGGCCAAAGGCACTTACAAATATTTAGAAGAAACGGGAATGATACAATATACACCATATGTTTACACACACTTTCTTGGCCAGGGTAAAGCTGCCGTACACTTAATTAAATTGAATAATAATTGTGATGAAAAGGAAACATTTGCTGTCAGATCACTATATAATCTCTCTAGATCGTGAACCAGCACGATTAGTGGATGAACCATTCGAAACCGCAAATAGCAACTGACGCAAGGAAACTTTTATGATTACAATGAAAGCACAATATTATTTTCTCAAATTGTGCTTATTGGGAAACTTTAAAATCTTAATTTGAGCAATAATATAACAATATAATACACCAGGAAGTTAATTCAAACAAAGTATGTAGTATTCAAATACCTTTTTTTGGTGTTTCTACCACCTATTTTCGAACACAAGCTACTCATTTTCGATGAAAAAAGGCTACTCGTTTTCGAGGAAAGGAGGCTGCCTATTTTAGGTGCGAGAGGACACTCATTTTAGGCAAAGGCTACCGTTATTGCACGTACGAATGGAAGCCCCACCCTTCGGGGCATAAAACCTACTGCCTTTCGGTAGGTAAACACCTTTCTTAGGTATATGTACCCATTTTGAGTAGTTACTCTGATTTTAGGCGACCAACAAATACCTGTTTTCGGTACCCTTTTTTACAGTGTAAAAAAGGGTTTTGCGTACCCTTCGAAAATTCCTGGCTACGTCCGTATTCCCGATAACCCTTTCCTCCAAATTAGCTGTATAAAACACAATGCTCTACTGTAGTGTTGTACGTCACAAATATGAAGGGAAAAAAATGAGCGAGTTGTTTCGTTTCTCAAGAAAGAAAGCAACCAGCATGGGATATGTCCAATACATGCGTGGGATGCATGGGAGAAACTCCTGTCCTTACCCTTATACTGTACGTTTTGCTTTATTATAGAAATTAAATAGACTCTAGAGCGTAACTAAGCTTCTTCATTGTTTTTCCCTGTGCTGGCTCTACTGATCTGGTTGATTAGCAAAGCGTGGACACTGTCTGTACTCTAATTGAAAGGCACGTGCCGGACCATTTGCAGATTAACTGATAGGACTGAAATTTGGCATGGGATAGCTCTGGAAATGAAAATCTCAGCCAAATTTCAAGTCGTCGACAAACACAAACTGGATGCTTATCAGTTCAATAAAGCGAAACCCACGCGTGCGTTCCTTTTTTTCCCCCTGTTCGACGACACCCAACACGTCGCCGGAAGAAAGATTTATGAGGCGATACATGTATGACTTATACAAAGCCACCCGTCTTTAACTAAACGTCAAGACACCTCCCCATTTCTGCTGTGTCTTCGCTCCCTGAGTATGTATATAGACCTGTGCTGCATAATATTGACGTGCTGGCAAGGGGCAATCATCCTTGGATAAATATCTTGCTAAACGGGAGGAGGCTGCATCAGCCCCGGAGTCGTCGTTTAAGTTGACATACGACCCAATCCAATTAGACTCCTCCTTTAGATCCTATAAAGGCTCGAAGAGAGGCGGAGCTCGACTGTGACACAGGCTTTGTGTCAACACATGGCCGCTACGTTGATGAGCGGTAACCGCGTTAGCTGACGCCGAAATGGGACTTGATCCGATTAAGGAACAACCCAAACCTGGTCCGCAAAAAGTCCCGGCTGCTGGCGTACCTAGAAAATAAAAAGCAAAGCACACGCTGTTTTCCAAGCGCCACATGCCGTAAGATAAAAAAAGGAGAAAAAGCTTCCCGATATTAAAAACCCTTTAATTAAAACTCGTAGCCTCCTGACAGACGTCAATCAAACACCGAACAATGATTCCCGAATTGATTATACGTCAGTAAGAAATTATAACCGCTACTAAACAAAAATCTAACGTGAATAAAAAAAATATTTGTCTTGAATTTGTTACTTTCTGACTTGCAATCATGATATAATAAAACGGTCGTTCATCATTAACGTCACAATGCAGTCAAGACTAGCACACAAATAAGAAACTGTAACTCCAACAAAACAAAAATCAAACTTGGTTTAGCCGAAATTACAAGTTTGAACTCAAGACTGTATTTAGGGGGATTTAAACAGCCCTCCCCCACCCCAAAATTTTGATTTTATAACGGTAAAGATAAGAGAATTCCCAAATGTCCAAAAATTGTATTCTAAACTCCATCCCCCCACCCCCAAATGAAATTCTGGATACGGGCCTGTTTGAATTAGAATTATTATTTACATTTTATAATAAATGTTTGATAAAACTGATTCATATAATATAATTGATTAATATAACATAACGACGATACAATATAATTAATTTCTGAAAGTTTTAAATAAATATACTGTACTTAGTGGAAATGTGCCCTGTACTTAGTGGAAATGTAAATGATAAAGATTACTATGCAAGCAAATACAGGACCATCAACAGGCGTCAAGCCTACGATGGTTTTCAAATAAAATAAAAATAAAAAATTAAATATACTGCTGAGTCGATTGCGATTTACAGCTACAATTCACAATTCCTATCTCATTTAAAGTCATAATCATTTGAATTGTAACAGTGACATCGTAATTAAACCGAATTTGTCATTGTAATTGGCAGGTTAACATACAAACGTGACTAGCAAAAAAAATTAGACACTACAACTAATACAAAACACTACGACAAAAAAATTACGTGGATGGATGGGAAAGTTCAAAATCCATAAGAAATTCATTATTACCCGAAACTCAACCACGACAATATTTTTTTTAGCTAATCATGTTTCTACCCAATATTAACTATTTTGTACAATCTTGTTACAATACGGTGTTCCTATGTTGTCCAATATTTTTATAATTCAACGCAATATTACAACAGCCAGCTACTTTCAAAAGGTTACAGCGCAGTGAATAATGAGAAACTAGCCCCCAAAAACGCCTCCGGGATTTGACGAGGAGAAGAATCCCTCGAAAGTGCCGTAAAATGAGGGACATTTTCGGGGCATTGGCCATGCATGTGGAACAGGGCGCCAGCATCATGCGCAAGGGCGGACAAAGGGATCCAATCAGGGAGCTGTGAGATTGTGGTAAGTACCCAAAGCCACACCCCCCATAATGCTCGAGTTCCCTAATTTCTTTTTCTAGCGGAGAGAACTTGTTCTCATCATGTCACCTTCAACTTGGAACTCCCGACATTCGAAGCGAGACATCAAAGCTAGCATCAGTCTGTCTTGGATCTCTGCCTTCGTCAGTTGTCGGTGACCGAATATTGCTTAAACGTCACTTAAAAGCAATTTCCCACTAATAGGCTTTTAGTGAAAGAAGTTATTTCCTTTATTGGGGATTTGGCCCAGTGCTTGTTACAATTCGTTCGAAATCGTTCAAAATCATCTCGACGGTTTACAATTGTCGCCAATCGCTGTTAAAATGTCTAAGTCGTTCGCTATCGAGTCTTTGCTCAGTAGAGACACGCCTCCTAGCCCCACCACGCCTACTACCACGGTGGTCAGTACAAACAACCGCGCCATGGTCCCTTACTCGGGGGATGAGTTGGACGACGACAAGGTGAGCCCAGCTCCGCCCACTTCCCTTTCGCCAGTACTGGCTCCTTTGAGTCAAAGTGGAATTTCGGCGACGGCGGCCGCAGCAGCCGCTGCGGCTGCAGCTTGGCATGCTTCTTTAATGCCCGGCTCTCGTTTGCCAACCAACGGCACTTCACCTGGATTCGCTCAAGCCCCGCCTCATTACCTCACTCACTACAATCCGAACGCCCCTTTCGTACAGGGTCACGCCCCTTTACCGCATCTACCAGCTCAATGGGAGTGGCTAGCTCGAGCGGGCGTTCTTTATCAACGCTTCGGTCATGATCTTTCTGGTAAGTTCTTTAATGACATTACCAGCTCCTAATACTACGGTTAAATTTCGCTATAACGAACCTCACGAGTGGGGAAGAAAAACTGCCCAGTATATCCAAAGTTCGTTATATAGGACACTTTTTCTGCCCATTTACATAACTCATGACCTTTCGACTCCTCCACAATAGCCGGAAAGTTCGTTACGCAAGTTTTCAAAGTAGCTTTTTGCATAAGTGCGCCTTTTTAAAGTTATCTAAGTAATGTCAATGTATTAAACGCGTGCTTCATGATCTTTGCCGACGTTTTCGAAAGAAAATGACTCTTTTGCACCTTTAGTTCGATCACACGCTTGTAGACTATCAAATGGAAAACTTCCGTGTTGAAAGGTACGACATTGTTTGTATAGTTTTGGAAATTTCAGTGCTTGGAATAGTTTACGTACGCACCGTTGTAAACAAAATACAATAGAAATGCTCAGGATGGTACAGTATATCTTGCACTCGTCTTGGCAGCGCTACAATGAGCCAAACGTTCTTTTTTCCACTACGAACGTCTGCAAATTGCGTGGCTTGAAAGTACCGAGTACCCAAAACACAAAAGGCACAACAACTAATTGGCATAATGGCATCGACGGAAGGACTTGTTTGGCGACTCGCTTTGCATAATGGACTCGTCGCATTGTTCGCCTCGCTTTTCAGATGTTAATGTCATCAAGGCCGAAAAACTGTTGATGACGAGCGGTTATAGGGCTACAAGTCAGGCGTGTAAATGGTAACTAAATGGCTTTCAACCATAAAACACCCCCCCACCCCACCCAGAAAACCTTTTCTTTCCAAAATGGGGGGTCATACTACTTTGTTGGTGCGAATTACCAGAATAGTTCCTAACACGGCAATCTGTTCAGCCCAAGCACTGACTGACAAATGGTACTATTTCACCCTTCTTGCTTTTACCCCCCCCCCCCATACCGTACAGTGCACTACACTATGCCCTTGATCCTCCCTTAAACGAGGCAGATGGGCCGCCACCCTCGTTATGAATAAAATAAATAACCCTTCGGGCTTTCGGCCGGCCGTACGCAGCAAATCAACAATAAGCGGAAAATTATTGTTTGACTGCCGATTTTGCAAGGACCCCCCTTTCCTTTTTCAACACCCCCCTAAAACGATCCTATTAGGCTTACTTACTTGTCAGTAAGCCAATATCATGAATAAAGTGTCATTTTACGCCACCTGCTCAACGCTAAGAAGGCAGAACTAGGGGTGGCCAGCCCACCCCCTCCCCCCTTCCCGACCTCTCGCTAACTGACAGGTGATTTCCTTATCACTGAACAAATAGTCAACTAATATTCTACTAACAAACCTCTAAAGCCCTTCTTCCATTTAGCTATAGGCCTAGGTGTAAACTATCCCCCAAATACTACCTTTGACAGTCAGCGGCACAGGAGAGATTTACCGTAAATATACAGCGAATAATCTGGGGCTTTTCAGATTCGAACGCTAATGCGTGACAAATACACTAGGAAAATTCCACGAGTTCGTTCAAGTCCACTAAAGTATTTTAATGGGCTATCATATCTGTAAAGCAAAGCGGTTACTTACTTTCGCTGAACATAGCTTAGGATTCTACTCCAGTTTTGTTAGAAATTTTTTTCCGAATTCGCCGAAAGTTGATTCTTCCAGACGAAATCTCGCCCTTTGCTAATTTTTGTGCTTATTGTTGTCCCTGTTCAAGCCTCAGATACTATCTATACCCTTCTCATTCTATAGCCACGTCGAACCATATCTTATTGTTGGCCTCTGTAATGATAGTTGCTGAATAGTGGACAATACTAGTCTATACTTATTCTCTATATAGGCTTTGCATACCACACTATTTTTGGCTGAATAGTACAGTACACTATTCAGACAAAAATCTTCCATTTTTCAAAACTATGAAAGGTTGTAGAAACTTACAATATACGTATTGTAGAAACACACAATAGAGCCCTTTATTTTTTTAACATTCCAGTTGCGTTTCTAACAAAAGTTTAAAAATTTTTGCGTTGTTAAACTATACGTTTCGTTCAAGTATTTGTCACTTTAATATAAACTTATCCCACAAAGTCGTGGAATTTTCAGGTTTTTCCCGTAAGTCGAAATATCCTATTTGTCTCTAAATACAACATAACACTTTTTTCGTCAGAAACTTCGCCGAATACGGGAAAAAGTTCTTTATTTTTAAGATAATCTACAATAATGATAATTTTACATCTATTTTGTACATTAACATAAATATCTTCTAACCATATTTTCATCAAAACATGGTTTTGCTGTGCTACTCCTGTCTAAACTTCTTTCACAACTTGAGTCACGGACATAAAATTACAACTACTCCCCTTACGCGTGCGATGCACGCGAATACTACCTTATTACATTACTATTTAATCAACGATTACAATTGCAAAGTAAATAGTAAAGATTTCGCCCTATTCCATCGCGGTAACCAAAAACGAAAAATATACGAGCACGTATAATTTCCGTAAATTTTGTCTATAGGCAAGAAAAACAAAACAAATTCCAGCTTTAAAGTATGAGTCTTCTTAACAAAGGCGATAAAGATTGGAGCTTTCTGACGCAAGGCAAACGACAAAAGAAAATCGTTGTTAAACGAGCAACAGAAGTAGTTCAAGATTACAGATCCGGATCCAGGGTCGTCAACTCTAACACCAGGAACGTGTAATACGGGGGTGACTAGGGGGTGGATAGCGGTGGCTCCATTAGGCAAACAGAGGTGCCAACCAACTGATTTTACGACTTGGAAAGGTGATAAGTGACAAGCTTAATACCATTGTCGCTGATAAAAAGGCCCCAGGTTACTTTTCGACAGCTTCGGGCTCTGCCACACTTGACTTTCCAAACTTTTGCCCCCCCCCCAAGTTCTCACGACAGCCTTCCAACGTTAAAAACACATTTACATAGCGATCATGAATGTCAGGTACTTGGGCACGTTTGGTCCACACAAGTCCCCAGCTCTTGACAATCAAGGAGCGCAGTTGCCATAACATGACGGTGCTTAGCCAAACAAATGACGAGAGCTAACTAAAAAGAACGTCTATAGCTTTGGGCAAGGGATAAGACACCTCCTAATTCCTGGTCACGTTGAGCAAATTATTAAATGGTATTCTCTTTTGGGGACTTGGTTTTCAGGTGGCAATTCTGCAGCTGCAGCAGCCGCGGCTGCCTTATTGGGCAAAACGCGTCGTCCCCGCACGGCTTTCACTTCCCAGCAGTTACTTGAACTCGAAAATCAATTTCGACAAAACAAATACCTGTCCCGGCCTAAACGCTTCGAAGTTGCCACCGCCCTCATGCTCACCGAAACACAGGTAACGCTTTTATGCCTTGTGTGCTTTCGTCACGTGATTGTCCTGTTGGGCGAATGGACAATTCGGACACGCACGGCAATGTTGGGTAAAAATATATAGGTAAACATGATAACTGATGAACTAAGCATATCTAGAAGTTGGGGAAAAAACAACGCCTTTGTTATAGGCGTAAATAACACATGATAAAAGTAACATGGAAAAGGAACATAATGCGTAAGAAAATTAGTCATAAATCTGGTCTAACATGAACGGAGTTCTTTGTAACTGTTATTCATTTATTGATAATATATTATATATTGATATATTTATTAATTGTTATTTATTTTGTTCATTGTAATTGTTATTTATTTTTATATTGAATTTTAATTGGAACTCGAAGAATCGCCAATCGGAACAAAAATATTTTATAAATAAGGCGCAAATTGTAGGACAGGTTAAATATTTACCCAACAATTTCCTAAAGTTTTTGCAGGAAGCGAAACACAATGCGTGTTAGAATGAAGAAATATAACAATTCGTTTGACACAGATGGGGTTAAAACTGTTGTAATATTATTTTGCTTACGTATATAAGTTAAATCATTCGTATATAGGCGGATATAAGCTAGGTTACGTATACAGCTATATTACAAGCTATATTATAAGCTAAATAATGTATTTTTGTAATACGTATTTCCATGTAGATATTTTAACCCTGTAGTATATAAACAGTATTAATGGTCGTTTAGATCTTGTAAATATACTTTAGGGATGTTGGTTGATTGACTGACAAGGGCAAGTGTTACCCTGTTCTATTAATTCGTTCAGGCAGCTAACACTGGGGAATAAATTAGCTTTTATCTGAATTACTTTGGACACGATTGGTCTTGAATGCTTGTGTTAAGTTTTGGTTTACAGATAGGGTAGTTATTTAAATCTTTGACCGGTTTTAGGGTTGATTCTCATCTTTCCGCCTATAATTTCATAGTGAACTCTCAGTTTCACGCTTTTTTCGTTTCTTCAAGATCGCAATATCTGATCTGTTAGCTAATATGATTAATAATAAGTACAGTTAATATAGGAGTATAGTTAACATATGAGTATAGTTAATGTATGAGTATAGTAAATATACGAGTATAGTAAATATATGAGTAGAGTTAATATATGAATATATTTAATAGAATGAATATTGTTCCCGACTATAGTGTTGCTCGCACAATTAATAAAAATGACAAACTATTGCTGGTCCAAATTGTCCAATACCTGCCGTATATTGTATCTACAGAAAGAATGACATGCAAGTTTGATAGCATGTTAAACCTAATAAAAAATAAAATAAAAATTCTTTCAGGTGAAAATATGGTTTCAAAACCGACGCATGAAATGGAAACGGAGCAAAAAAGCGCAACAAGAGGCGAAAGCGTTGAAGCCGGACGACTCACGTAAAGGCTCGCACCTCTCTACCAAATCCACCCCCAGCAGTAAACAGAGTACCCTGAGCCACGATTCCATCAAATCTACCCCAGCTTCTCAACACCCTAACAGTTTTTTGCCTAATAACGGCTCCGAAGCGCCTACATCAGAGATCGACGAAGATGAAGAGTCGGAGGCTGATGTAGACATAGAAATGGATGATGACTTAGAGGACGAGGAAAGTAGTCCCGGGGCCACGCCTACCTCCTGGAGACCAGCCCCTTCCTCACCAGCTTTGCAACCAAACTTAAGCCACGCCTCTGCTAACCCTTATGATGATGCCAATGTTCTGTACAGACCTTATTACGCATAAAATGAATTTATGAATACCTAATTGTGCCAATGTTCATTCGTTTAACTTGTTTTTCTCTGGCCCATGTCCAACGATGAAATTCTGTATAGCTTTAACAAACGCTTGCTTCGGCGTCGTACGCAATCTGATTGTGCAAATACATTCCACTTGTTAAAAGTAAAACTCCCCTGTTAATACTGAAATTCAATTGGCTTTCATAAAAAATGTAAAGCACATTTACACTACATAGGACTTATCCTGGATAAATATACCCCTCCAATCATCGCCCCAGTTGCCACGGCATTCATAAGTAGCCTTTTTTTAAAATAAATTTATTTGGCGTATAAGTAGCATTTGTCTCCATTTCTCGACTTCTGAACAATGTACTGGATTCGAGGTTACGTTATGTAATCTCAAATTATTCCAAATCTATCTTGTTTCTTTGCACTTACACTGCAGGACTTCTTTTGCATAGAGAAACACTCGAGTTACCCTGGAATTTGCCCTCCTTTTTACTCCTAGTTCACACAGCGAGACCTTACTTGGGTAACTTAACCGTAATAATGCACTCACGTTAATCTTGATGTTTGCTCTCGTTTGTAAGACGAGTGTTGTCGAGAATAACCTAACCCCGAAGTTGCCCACGAATTTGCCCTCCCTTTTTACCCTTCGTTCACACTGCAAAACTTACCCTAAGTAGCCTAATTCCTTGAATTCGGGTCAAATTTTGCATGCATTTTCCCCCGTTCAGGAGTGCAGTATTTTATCTTGGGTGGCCTCGTCCATTGAATAACATTCGTATTAGCTCTACTCTTTCCTACTGTTCACATTACGCAACCTGTGAAGAACAACTTACACTTATTAAATTACCTTGAATTTAAATCATTGAACATTTTCTGCGCTGTATCTATTAGAAAAAGTGAACTATTGCAAAAAATAACAAAAATGCTAAAGAAGATCTTTCCGGGGCACAATTTTGCCCCTTTCGGTATGTTACCCCTCACTTACTCCCTTTTGAAATAAAATCTAAAATTTATACATAAGTAGCCCTTAAATTATTAGTCATAGCTTGTCTTTCTTATATTTTATAAGTAAGTATTTTTATACCTCAGAAAACAAATTACCCGAATTTGTAAGGACCACTGTCCTGTATCTTTCAAAAGAGATCCGATCATTTGCCCTGAAAAGACAAGATAGAGCTTACCTCCCAAATATACTCGGATCAATCGAGTTTTCTCTCCAAGACTCTGATCCAATCAGCCTCGAATGTAGATATTTTATGTAGATATGTAGATAAATCAATTCTGGTATCCATACCTAACATGTCTATCGATAGTTTACGATTTCATTGAAGGCTTGAATCTTTGATAAGACCCAGGATTTTCTTTCTCTCATCTACATTTTTCTTTTAAAATATTGATCTAGCTTCTTCTTTTTAAAAAAAGTTAGACCGTATCGAGAAATGTTGGCAAATGATCCATAATAATCTAAAATCCGATTAAAATACAGAGCCGGAACATTATTGAGGAACTGAAGCTATCCTTGGATAATTTCCATTCCTTCGAGTTCAACACGGCTAATCTCACTTCGAGGTAACTCAAAGATCCTACCCCACAAGTAAGAGACCCAACGATATTTCTCCTAATATGAACCTTTCGGGGAAACAAACAAAGAACCCACCCCCCAAAAAAATAAATAAAAAAAATGTACGATCAGTCACAGAACGCAATGCGAACAGCGCAATCGGTGAGTTAGGGTACCAAACTGTCTTGCGCTATCCTTTGACCAATCAGTGACAGGACGACGTCGAAAATTCATCCATATCTGGAAAACCTCCCTCCTCCCCCTCCCCTCAAAAAATGACAAAAATTTCTCGATCATTCTCTCGCGTCGTTTGCTTCTCGACCGTAAAACTTCGACGCTGTTGAAAAAGGAGAAAGACGTGACCCGAACACCACGCTGCAGGATTGTCCAAATAGACAACTACCACCCCCCCTTTTACCCCGAACAGACAAATAGCCATCACGCCAATTACCCTATACTGTCCCAGATAAAAACGGACGAAGGAACTCATCGGCTTGAAAGCCAAAAAGCTGAGACGCTTAGTAATAAAATAAAGTCCCATTTCACCCCCCTTTCCTCCGATCCCTCGGAATAAGAGGGAGAAAAAAATCCAATCCAAGACACAAAGCTGGAGCAAAGCGTCGATTAGCCGTCGTTTCTTCCAACTGACTTGGTCTCTTGTTGGCCGGGAGCTTCTAGCGCTGATTGCCCCAACAATGCTCGGCTCATAAATATATTCCGAGAAGATGCTATGAGTAGTACTTGGGCGGGTAGCATCTCATTTCTTACTCCGTTTCGCTGCTTTACCCCCTTACCTCCCCCCCGCTTTTCTTTCGGTTTTCCCAATCTCTTTCTCTCTCTTCCATTGTCTCCCATATCTTGTGCAATCTGGACAAATTACCAGCCAGCGGCCCAAAGTACGAGCGCCCATTTGTCAAGACACAACTTTCGCCATCTCGAAGAGGAAAAGACGAAGGCCTCGGGCGCCATAGTGCGAGCAATGTTGGGCATTAATTGGATGGCTTGTGGGGGCAATTAAGGCTGCCACATTGTTGGGTGACGACTGCACACCATCCCATCATGAAATGGATAGCTCGTTGGAGCGGCGGGTGAAGCAAGGTGGGGGGGGTGAAGTCATTTAATTCGATTAGGGTGCTAAGAGGGTTCTAATCCCTCAGCTTTTTGGCAATGACCATAGAAAGGATCTCCTCCCTCTCCCCTTTCATGACCCTCCAGCATCCCTAATGAGATGTGCCCACACACCAAACAGCCCAGGACACTTTGCAAATGGATACCTACATACATATGCCACCTTTTCGTGCTTATTTTTCGCGCCGAATGCCTTTTCAGTCGATAAAATACCCAACATGGCCACAGGGAAGGATCGGATTCAATTTCGTTGAAACACAAATTGTACCGTGTTCGGACTGAAAGTGGGACCTGGGCTCCGGAAACAGCCATTTGAGGACCCCAATCAGCTTCTGGAAAGTTTTTGCCCTGAACGCTTTTTAAGGGAGGGAATTAAGAGCGAGGAGAATCCAACTCGGGGAGAAGAAGTTAATTTAGAGCGACACAAATCGCGTTCAAACGATACAGAAATTGTAGAAAGAGAAACGCGGGGGAAAAAGTTTTTAGGTAAGAAGGTATTCAGTGCGCAGCAAGTCAATGAGAAACTTAGCGAGCGAGAGATGTGTTAAATAGACAAACAGTAGCACCCTTAATTTTGTTGGCAGGTTTTCTCAAGGATTTGTTCACCGGAATGCGGGTTGGATCTTACCGGCTTTTGCTAATTATTATCTGCAACTTCCATTTGATTAGTTCAAGAAAGTTGGTTCCTTTTTTTCAATCAGAGCTATTGTTGTGGGTTCTAAATACGACACCGTAAATAAACATGATGTTTAGGTGAGAAAGGACGAGATGCAAATCTCCAAATGGTAAAGCTTCCGTTACTAAAAACAAACAAAAATCTTAAACAGCTTAGTATGATACTACAATTTGATTAAAATCACAATGCTCGTGTGCATTGAACATCTGTGATGGGCCTAGAACGGGCAATTATGTCTATGTGTCTGCTGTTGGATTTAGCAAAAATGAATAAATATCAATAATTAAAGTTTAAAAATTCAGACAAAGTAAATAAAATAATCACAAATAAATACAAATAAATAAAAACTAGACAAATTAAACTAAAGTAAAATAAAAAATACTACACAATATAAATGACAAGAAAAGTAGATAAGCTCAAATGAAATCAAAGAGGACAGAAATAAAGATTATGAGAAAAATGACAACGCAGATAAGCCACAATTTTACAAAGTCGAAATTTAAGAAAATTCGACACGTTAACTCCGTAATAGCACAGTTATACTGAACAAACTTTGAAGTGAATTGTCTTGTACTAATCAGCGGAACAGAACGAAGATCCTGATTTGCCAAAGTTTTGCAAAAGAATACGTTAAAGATACAAGTAAACTGTGTGATATATCAGAGCAAATATACAAATTTAGTGGCTCATTAGAGTAGCTGCTACAATGTAATAATGGACATTTTCATTAGCGTTTCTTTGACGAATCAGGCAAATTCGACCGAAAAAAACGCACATGCCAAAAGATTTCAAAGATTCTTACATTTGGGTACTGGCTAATAACTGAACGTTTAAACCTGCAAATATACCTACATACATTCAGAAGGGTGACAATGATACAAATAATGCAGCTAATTTGAATTCACAATGTTAAAAGACAGAATCTTCCTACATCATTTACACATAATGTTCTACAGTGTTGCAAAATTAATTGATTTCAATAAAAAATACTAAACCGGGCACAAAAGCACAACTTTATCTCTGAAGACGTTTTATTGTATTTTCCGTACGCATTTCTATGATTTGATTTCTTCGGTTGAGTTCACCAGTTATACCATAGAGATTACTGCACAAATGACTGATTTCCGTGACTAGGGGGAGAAATAAGGAAAGCTTTAGGGTCGACACCGCAGAAATAATACGTGACGAAGCCGCTGCACTGCGTGCAGCTCCCCACACTTCTATCAAATCACAGATCTCTAAAGCCGGAAAAACGGGAATATCAAAGAAAAACACGTCTTCCTTGCACTTGCCGTGCACTCAATTACTTGAAGGACTTTGAAATAAACAACCAATAGAACCTTGATTGTCAAGCGATAGTAACACTAACAAGTGCGTCTTTGGTTTCGACTTACGGGTACAACTTACGAGTACACATACTGATTGAGTAAACAAAGCTGCTGCTACTGGATGATTCCAAATTCTGACTAGGAACAAAATCGAGCAAAAAAAGAAAGAATCGTTTTATGCAAGTTCCTTAAAGTTTCAATGTGCAAAGAAACTTTAGAATCAGCCAAGTTTGAGCAAAGACAGCCTACGAAAACTTAAACCCGGGGAAAGGGTTTTGTATGTGCGAGTTCGGTGCATAACTAAGCTAACGAGACATAAAGTAGGAAAAGATGCTGGCTAGCTCATCAGGAAGAGTCTGATATGCAAATGAGGGGCCGGGTAGTAGTGCGCGGTCTAGCAAAAGTCAGATCGTTGGGAAGTCATTGGAGGTGAGAGGTGAAACATCTGCCATTTGGGCCCGTTCTAATGAAGAGCCCTAAGACGTGCTCATTAGCCCCGAGGTGGCACTTGCCCAACTTTGAATCCCCTAAGGGTTAATTGGTCCCAAGGGGAACAGACAGTTAATTAACGCCAACATAGCGGCTTCCGGGGGGCCTGTCTTACGCCAGGCGACCACGCCTACCCCAACGAACAAACTCGAGACGCCCTAACTTATATCCCTTACCATTATACCGCCCACAGTTTAGTTTTTGAGACACCACTAGATGATCAAAGAACTGCAAGGTGACAGTGGTGAATGCACGGAACATTATATATTAATCACCAAAGCGTTGTTTCTGAAACATTAAGAAATGACTAGATGAATCACACTTAAAAGTCTCTCAAATGCCCGAGAAATTACTATATCATTCCTAAAGGCCACTAAATCTCAGATTAGGAGTTGGAACATAAAACAGAAAGGAATTGGAACCCGTGGCTCACAAACTTACTACGTAGCGTTTACACCGGAAGCTCGAAAGACGACTTCATGGCAAAATGGAGGAAACACTGTTTCCATTATATTAATTACTCTGGTGTAACGTATAACACGGATTGTCGAAGTGACGCACATTCACATTGCTGTGAAACAAGCTAGATTAATCGGATTGTTAAGCTTAACTGACGGTTTGTTTACTTTTCTGGTGTTCGCTTGCTATTATTTGTCAAGAGTTATATTTGGCAACGTAACAATCATGATGCATGGCTTTACAGGAAGCTGGAGGAGTTAATTGTCGCCCAGAAAGATTTTACGAAGCTTAATAACAAATCGAATTTTCCGCACACAGACGTT
The DNA here is from genome assembly GCA_020615345.1 of Triops cancriformis. NCBI lineage: Eukaryota > Metazoa > Arthropoda > Branchiopoda > Notostraca > Triopsidae > Triops > Triops cancriformis. Next base: position 50,048 of record JAHZNP010000245.1, read on the forward strand.
CAAAAATTCGAAGTAGGTATTTTGTTTTCTCATTGCTGACGGGTGGGATGACATACTACGCCATCTAAGAGAAGAAGGAAACACTTCAAGATGGATGACGAGGAATTGGGTAATTCAAGCACAAGGAGGGACGAGGTTTGAAATTTGAAGTCGCATTTGGTAAGTAAATAAATACAATAATACAGGTTTGTTGTGTCAGACGTCTTTCATTAAATTTTATCACCGGAAATTTTCTATTTCATACCGCTCGAATTTTTATTGATATGTAACATACGAAGAAAATTCACGAAGCATATGATTATAATTATAAGAAAAAAATTAAAATCACAATTTCTCTCAGGAAATTTTTGGTGACGTGCAGAAGCTTTATTGTGGGTCTTATATTGTAACTAATGTGCGATATGCACCTACAACGTTTATCAATAAAAATTCTCATCTTTCGTAATTCACTGCCGCCTTGATTTCAGTTCCTTATCGTTGTTTTAGAACTTACATAACAGTCAGGCCTCGGAACATCAAACGATCGATTACCTGGTTCGTATGGGATTGCTATGCCTGATTTTTTAAATGTAATATTACACGTGGTATCATAGTAGTGGACTTCGCTCTTCTGGATCTAACGAGGTGCGATCTCTATGATGCAAGCGGTATTCGAAGATAAAGGTACAAAGTCGTCTATTCTTGCTTATTGTTTTAATGCCACGCTATCTTTCTCTCATTTTTTTGCTACACCTTTAAAAGCTACTTAAGTGGAAAGGGCATGGTGATACTAAAACTTAGCGAAATCAGTAGCGTTCTATAACTTGAATCTACCGCTAGTAGAATGCTAGCCCCTAGCACTTTCATTGTTACCGCCCTCCTTGCGCTTACCGACCTAACAGAGTGCGCTACCAGTTCGGACACTTTCCGCGCCGCGGTTTACGAACATCTCCTAACTCCGCCGCCTAAAATCTGCCAAGTATCGCCTTGTAGCCGCCCAGCAGCTTTAAGTCACATTTCGGGCATCTTGGATATTTATGAAACGCAAATCGTTTTTGCGAAACAGCAAGTAATATTGTAACGCGTAATCTTACGTGACAACACAATAACAATGGTGTTAGGGCGCAGAAATAATCGTCTTCCCGGAAGATGGTTTATACGGCGTTGCATGGACGCGCTTTACTATCCAACCCTTTTTGGAATATGTTCCGGATCCTCTACAAGAACCATGGAATCCTTGTTTGAATCCAACAAAGTAATCATGCTGCAACTGTGAGCAGTGTAGCTATACCACTCGTTTCAGATATGCCAATTCCGAAGTCCAGGCCCGCGTCAGCTGCATGGCTCGCCAGTACCGGATCTTTCTGGCACTGAACATGGGTTCAAAGGAACCTTGCACTTCTGCAAACGTCACTTGCCCCAACGATGGCTTCGATTACTTCAATACTGATGTTTTGTTTAACAACGAAGGAGAACTAATCGCCCGGTATCATAAACAGAATTTGTTCGCGAGTGAGAGTATTTACTGGAACCGACCGACGCAACCTGAAATTGTGGCAGTAGACACGCCCCTTGGGCGACTTGGTTTCATAACTTGCTTCGATATCCTTTTCGCCGGTAAGTGTGTGACTTTTTTTCTTGTATTTTAAATCTACAATTAATTCAATTATGTTTTGAATAATATTCAATTATACACTGAAAGTTATTTAATTATATACTGAAAGACATTCAATATCTGTTGACACTCTTTCTTACACACAGAGCCAGCAATCGAATTATCGAATTTAGTGGATACGATTTTGTTCCCTACGGCGTGGACAAACGTCCTACCGTTGTTTCCCGCCATTAGTTTCCATTCAGCTTGGGCGCAAGGCAATGGTGTCAATCTTTTAGCAGCGAACTTACGCCAGCCCAAGCAGAATCGCACCGGATCGGGTATTTACGCAGCGACAGGCCCGATCGAATTCTACCACGATGATGACATCAATCACCAATACGGCAAACTGCTCGTCGCCGATCTCAATATCTCAAAGCCCTTGCGCAATCAAATTCAATGGAACAGCTTTGCGTCCAGCATTAATGTGACAACAAATTCTTCTTTCGAATCTGAACTGTTTTACGACGCTTTCCAATGGACGCCGCTGACCGCAGACCAAGGAATGGCGGAAACATGTCACGGTACTTTCTGCTGTACGGCCCTGTACGGAAAAGGAGACTTCAACAAAGAAGAAAATTTTGCCCTAGGGGCATTCAGCGGACTGCACACAGCAGAAGGCCAGTATTTCCTGCAAATTTGCGTCATTCAAGCTTGTGGTCCTAGTACTGACCAATGTGGCGATGGAGAAATTCACTCCAATAGTACATTCCAGCACTTATCCCTTGCTGGGACTTTTGAAACATCGCACGTGTTTCCCCAGATTGTTCTGGATAGAATTGCTTTAGCGCCAAACCAGTACCGCGTAAGTACGCTGTATAGGAAAAGCTAAAATTCGTGAACGCTTTTAAACTACGCACGAAGCGAAAGAGTCTTAGTCCTCAATATCTTTGCAATATCATTTTTTATGCGTAATTTACGAAAATTTCACGATTTGTAGCTAATCTTGAATGCGGTTGTAAACTTTGATTCTTAAATAGGTTGAACTCGACGGGAGGTTGACCCTAGATAAGCCAACATCTTCGGGATTGCTTACCGCATCGCTGTTTGGTCGGTGGTACGAACGAGATTCAGAATAAGGTTACAGAATATCAAGATTTCTTTTATATGGTGGTGCAAATACGAACCATTCCAACATATTACGCAGAAAGACTTGTAGATTGTAAACGGTCTTTGACCGTGTCTACAATACATTGTTAAGGGAAGTAGTAGTTTGTAAATCTTAGTTCCCACCGAAAACAAGCTACCTCACATTAGAGTAGGACAGCTAGAAGTAATAATGATCGAAAAGAAGCTCCTATGTTTCGTTAGTAAATATCCAAATGTTTAACTGTTCTTCTGGGGAACCTTGATGACCACACTTTTCACTTCGGTATACGCTTGCAGACCGTACTCGCCCAGTTCGCGGCCCATACCAGATTGCTTGAAGCCTCCGAACGGAATCTGGGTTTCCAAGTGATCGTAACAGTTAACCCTACATCAATAGATACCAAACGATTAATGCTGTATCGCACACACACTTTGAATTTCAAACACAAGCAAGATTTCCTTACGTAAAACTGTATGAACAGTTTTTCTTTTCCTTTTGAAATAAAAAGGAAATCTTGGAAATAGAAAGGACAATAAAAAGTCTACTGATCCAAAGTACCAGGCATTTCTTTTATAAAATCCTTCTCATATATAATGAACTCTCTTCGACTAGTAAAAATGCACCATGCACGCAGTTACCCGTGCAATGGAGATATTGACATAAATTAGTCTCGTACAACTCTAATTATCCTCGTTCAAATGGACGTTTTGGGGATAATAAATAGAAAAAGGATCTCGTCGTTCTACCCGTACTAGCTAATACTTCAGCCGATTTTAGATTTCGTCAAGTTTTTCAATTTCGAAGCTTATTCCAAGAGTGGTTATGCTTTACAAGGTATGAGTTGATTTATAGAACACAAAATAATAAAAAAGTAAATATATAAAATATTAATAATGTTCATTGGCTGTACACAAGACAACTGTAACGCAACAAAACCAAAACCTGCATGTATATTACCTGATCCCCGCAACGAGCTCAGCTCACGCCTTACATAAATTAAATGATCTTAAACGTAATAATAATAACCATAACAATAACAATAAAAAAAGAAAATATCAAAATGTAGAAAAGACACGAAAATGTCATCATTAGAACGTCCCAAATTGGTAGCGTTTGCCTACCAGACAGTTCCAGCTTTGAGTCCTTGAGTCAGATACATAGCTTTGTCCAAATCCTTGGTAAATACAGCAGCTGCCAGTCCGTAAATCGTATTATTGGCTCTTTCCACGAGTTCTTCCATAGAAGAGAACTTCATAATCTGTTGCACTGGTCCAAAGATCTGTTACACACGAAAAATAACCCATTAAGAGAATAACAAAGACTATATTCAATTCTCTCCAATATGTTGCTATGTACCTCCTCCTTAGCAATGCGCATGTTGTCCTGGACATCGGCAAAAACGGTAGGTTGGATAAAGTATCCTTTGTCACCAAAACGTGCTCCGCCAGCCACCAATTTGGCGCCGTCCTTTTTGCCTGAATCAATCATCCCCAAGATTTTGGTAAATTGGTCCTGGTCCACTTGTGGCCCTTGTTCAGAACTCAGATCAAAGGGATTAGCTACCACACGGTTTTTGGCTCTCTCAGCACTGCGCTCCACGAACTCGTCGTAAATTGCGTCTTCGACAAAGACTCGCGACCCGGCACAGCAACATTGACCCTTGAATACCGTATTAGACGTAGAGAACTACCTCTTCAGACCCCCTCCTCTGAATTACTTGATTGAAGAAGAGACCAAAATGAGCCATTTCCACGGCGTAATCCAAGTCCGTGTCCTTGAAAATGACATTAGGCGACTTGCCGCCTAATTCCAAGGTAACGCGCTTAAGATTACTCCTCCCGGCTGCTTGCTGAACCAATTTTCCTACCTAAGATTTAGCAAAACAAATTAGATCTTATTCCAATAAGCAAGATTGTAATGGGATTCATAATATGCATACAGATATACCTCTGTAAAACTATATAGCTTGGTTCAGAGGACAAAAACAAATGAATTGAGTAAGAAATTAGTAATTAATGGAATTAGAGAAACTAAACAAGCGGGCCGCGCTTATACGGGCCCTCTCCCAGTCCAAAACCCACACAAGTTTTTATCCAACACGAAAGTCTTCTCAGCTGCAAGTAAATTGTCTCATGAGGCGAGCGCAACCCTAATTTATCCAAACGATTAAACGCGAACGGAAATTAAATGCAAACGTAATAAATCTGTGCACACTGGAAGATGCCAAACGATCTTAAGAAACCTTCATCCAAATTTTCATGTCGTTATAAGAGTGAAAGTGTTACGAATGAATTTGAATGAGTGTAATCCGGTATGAACATTTGAGTGAAACTGAGACTTTCTGACCATTTTTATGTTTGTTTAATTTTAAATTAAATTTTAAACAGGTTTACCTGTGTGTCCGATGTTATTTAATGAAATTAGATCTGCCGTACTAACCAGTTACAGGAACGAGCTAAGCTCACGTAGCAGTTTCAATAAAAATAAAAAAAGGTTGCTTAGAGGGGGTATTTTTAATTATAAGCGACAGTGGTATTTGGAGCAAAACGTCGTATCGGACAAGAGAGGTTTACCTGACAGATTCTATACTGGTTTAGAGAGGAGGTCTGTTTGGAGAGATATTTTCAGAGTATAAAACACAAGAAAGGTCTTTATGAAAGATTTGATAGGGATAAGCTAAATTATCACATTGTGTCCTATCGGTTTAAGGAGGTACTTGTGTTCAGAGAGGTTCTCTAGCTTAGAGTATACCGGTTTAGAGAAGTGTCCCATTTCAAGCAGTTTACAGAGGCTATTTAGAGCCGTGCTTTCATTTTACAAGGAAACATCATCTCGCTCAGATCAAAAGGAAAATAACACTAGGTTAGAGGGATTTACAGGTATGACTCATCGGTTTAGAGAGGCATTCCCGATTTCAGATGTTATTTCATGTTATGAAAGACGAGTAAGGCATTCAGCAAAATCTTACGTTGGACAAAAGAAGTTATTTATCATGGTCTATCGAGTAAGAGAAGGCATCGACGCTAAAACTTCCAATTAATCAATGAATACAGTGAAATTGTTAAAGCAACATATTAAGAATGATGTTAAAAAAAATTTGAATCGGATAGGACAGCATTTAAAAATGTTTTTTGTAAAAAAAGTTGAAACTTGACTCTCTTTTTGCAAATTTACCATGGACTTTTATACAAAAGTCTTAACAACGTGCCCTAGGTATTATGATTCAAAACTTTACTGTCGAGACGTTTTAATGAAATACTTGGCAGTTTTTGCAAAATCGCGTTACACCGTTTAGCGTGTAATTGCGCTACAGCACGGCTACGTACAGCAGTGGTAAAAAAAAACTGAAAAGAGGCACAGTGCACAGGTTACGGGCCTTTCACTGCTGAAGGCTGTCTTAGCTGGCTTCTTAACCTCTGAGGGCCGAGTCTAGGAGACGTATTATTGCAGTGAAAGGAAAGGAAAATGCCATTATTGAGCCTCCTGTCCGGATAGTATTTTTTTACCACTGCTTTACACCGTAGAACGGTGTGAGAAACAAACTCCTGTCGGATAAGAGAGGTTTTATCCAATACATATAATCGACTAGGAGGTGTTACCTTGTTAAAGGAAGTATTTTGCCCCATGGGATATAAGAAGTACTATACCTTTATATAGGACTTTAAGGCGATTGTGCAACTTTTTACAATACCCGCCATTAGAACAGTAAAATCTCGGGGTACAGGAGTGGTTGTAATGAGTCTGTGTATATTACAACAGCACCCCTACCCTTTGAAAATCTGAGTGTGATTTAGAGAGAATCTTTATCAGTTTTATCTTAAAAGCTGCGACAATTCAACCTAGGAATGGTTTCAATCGGATTGGACAATTTATCGGGATCACGATATATCTAATTAGGGAGATATATTGGTAAGGGCTAGAATGCGAAGTAACCTCTGTTGATCCCGTAAATGCGACTTTATCGACATTCATATGTTCGGCGATGGCGGCTCCTGCATCACCGTAGCCTGGCAAGACATTCACTACTCCAGGAGGAAATCCAGCTTCTCGGATCAATTCAGCGACATAAAGGGCCGTCAACGGCGTTTGCTCGGCGGGCTTCATGACCACCGTGTTGCCTGTGGATAAGAAAGAGAAACAAAGATGAGTAGGAGAATAATAACCCTGCCCGGAACCGGGCAGCGAAACTTAATTAGCTTAACCTTCCGACCTGTGGCTAAAGCCGGGCCCAACTTCCAGGCTTGCATCAATAAAGGGAAGTTCCAGGGAATAATTTGGCCGCAGACACCCACAGGTTCGTGCCTGGTGTACACAAAAACGGGTCCGTCGGCTGGAATGGTTTTGCCTTGTACTTTGTCAGCCCAACCAGCATAATATCGCAAGCATTTGATGCTAGCAGCCACGTCAACAGCGAGGGAATTGGAATAGGGTTTGCCATTGTCGAGTGTTTCTAAAGAAGCCAAGTAAACGCTGTCCCGTTCCATCAAATCAGCCAGTCGATTCAATAAAGCGCCTCGCTCAGATGCATCCATCGTACGCCAGGGGGAGCCGAACTTGAAGGCAGAACGAGCGGCTTGCACAGCTTTGTCAACATCGGCCTAATGAAGAAGGTCAACAAAGAAGCACTGGTTTAGTCTGTTGTACTAACAACATAAAAGACGATGTACAGTACAACTTTTTCTTTGTGGCAGGATTACGAAATGGAAGCTTTGTGATGGACAGAAAACTCCCGGGACTAATGCGATAATAAGCTAAAGATTAGTAAGCTGGTTATACGTTAATCTGCCGTCAAAAGGCCTGTAATGAAGCCTTCACAAACTGAGAGTGTGAAAAACAATGGCATTACAGTGGAACCCGCTTATAACGATGGGCTCGGGACCGGACAGTCGGTATCGGTATAAGCGGAGTATCGTTATATCAGAACTTGCCTATACAAGGATATTCAGATATTCGGGATATTCTCCTTGTCTTTTTTAATTTTTGAAATAACTGATTGTATCACACCGAACTGCTTCGCGATTGAATCTCGTGTTTGATTGTTTTGAAGTAAATTTAAG
>JAHZNP010000245.1:57927-93203 GCA_020615345.1 Triops cancriformis
AACTGTCGGCACTGAACTGAAAATTGCCAACGAGAGAGGTCAAAGGTGAACGGTGGTGAAAGCTAGTTACGTCCTGTTTTGAAAACCTGTTCCACAGTCATTCTTTCCAGGGAATTACTGACGCCCCTTTTAGGGCTTAAGTAATTAGTGTCGTCGGGTATGTCAAAGGGCATCGTTATATCCGGATTAACTAACCATTGCCAAATACCCCATGGGGCTTCAAAATTATATCGCTAAATGCGAATAATCGTTATAAGCGATATCGTTAAAAGCGAATATCGTTTTCACTGGGTTAAATGGGACTAAAACGGGACCGTAAGTTTTGTATCGTTATAGGCGGGTTATCGTTATATGCGATATCGTTATAAGTGGGTTCCACTGTATTACTAAATATACGAGCTTTTAATTGTGATATTCAAGGCTATTGTGTACCGTCCTTCTCTTACGGACGATTACGTGGAAAACTGGTTTGGACGAATTTGCGTTTACCATTCAATATTTATCAAAGTAATTTCGACAGAATAAAGTTTTGATTGAGGGTCCTAGAATCCTACAAAGAGATATCTTCGAAAAAAAGGCACAGATAATCCAAAATTGTTCAAGGAATTTGTTTGTTTTTTTTACTAAACTTTCGCCACGTTAGAATCTAGGTATTATTAATGTTAAGTTTTTTTTCGAAAAAAATACGCAATAGTTATGAAAAAATCGTCAAGGCAATTTTCTCGTTTCTCCCATTCAGTCAATGTAAAATAAGAGAAAGGGTACACAGTGGCCTTAAGTTAGACTTTGGTTGGACCGAAATATGCACATAAATCAAGTACAATTAACACATAATTAGTCTGTTAAAAACGCTGCATTACCGTAAACAATTGATTTCTCGCAAACATTTTGTTAGAACATATAAGTTGACAAAACGAGCGTTTAATTAGACTTTCATTGGGCAAAAAAACCTTCAGGTTAACGCATACAATTACTGCGACCCTTAGAATATTTTCTCTTCGTTAGAATTTAGGGAGGCTTTTAGGGCCTGTTAATATATACAAGGTAAGTGTTACTAAAAGAATTAGTTTTCCATAGTCAGGTGCCTTTTTCCTAGAAAAAGGCACCTGACGTTTACACTGGAAGCTATGTTTTTGTATCAGACCGTGGAGTTTTCGCGCCTAGCGACAGGTATGAGGACAGCTAAGAGAAGTAAAAAAAATCTAATTTGAAAGTATTGTAAGATTATTCCACGCAAAGCTTTCTGTCGTAAAAATTAACCCGGTGCGTCGAAACCGAATAAATTAAAAACAAAAACTATAAGGACTACGGCCTATTAAGAATATTTAGTAGAATAACTTTATAAATTAACTAATTAACTTTTTTTAAAAAAAGATTGTACGTTATAACTAATTTCTATTGATGTCCAGTTGACTTATGTGAGTTACAATCGCCTATTTTTGCGAGTGAAAAGTATTTTTTGCTCGGTACTGAATATTTTTTTAAAACGTAGGTGATGTGCCAACGCAACAGCATATTCAACTAGAAAATATCAAATTAGGAGTATCCAATTCTCATTGTAATGATATAAGAGAAACCCCTTCTTTTGAATACAAGTCTTTCGCAGATAAGTCTTTTGCAGTTTTGTGATTACGTAAACTGGATTTGAACCTACAAGTGCGGCTTTTAGAGATTATGATCCGTTCCTTCACTCAGCTACCTTATTCAAGAACTTTTCAGCTTCAGGACCTTACCTAGTTAAGTGTCGGTTAAATCTCAAGTTTTTCCTAAAAACCTCGAATGTACTCGTTAAACAGCAACATTTGGCTTCAAACCCCAAACAATGTCCTAAGCCATTAGAACAAATTTCCCAATCAGCTTCGGCCGACAGATTAGATCTGACTCAAACTTCTCGAAGCGCTCCGTATCTTTGCTGTAAACAAGAAAACTGAAGGCCTCAATCCCTAACGGGCCGTGTGGAATTGAATTCCATCGTATATCGAGGCTCCTGTGTATTACTTGAACTTCATAGAACTATCTGACGATAATAATCAACGCACAATAACGTATATTAACGTATTTTACCTTTCCACTTTGTTGAACTTCGCAAATGACTTGTTCAGTGGCTGGGTTAATGGTCGGGAACGTCTTGCCCGACGCTGCTTTATGCCATTCATTGTTGATAAAAACCTGTTCCAAAAAGAACGAAAAAAAAAATTGGGGGCATTAGACAAAGGGTTTTTGCATTCTTGTGCATCCTATGGGGAGCTAAGGTATTAAGGGCAAATCAAGGACAAAGCTTGTCTTGTCATAAACTTTACGCCAGTATATTTGATGTCTGGATTCGTTTGCGGCAAGGGAATCGAGGCCGCGGCAGAATAAGGCACTCGATTGACAGCTCTTGGCAGCACACGCACAGAATTTTGGGCTAATCGTTGCATAATGAAAACAAAGCGTAAATCTGTATTGGCACACACAATCAAGAAGTCTGCAATTGAGTACGAATGTCACGTCTGTCTGCTTTAACCGACTAACACAACAACACAACTTGGCTAAGCCGCTCAATGCGCTCCTCCTCTTTTGACACTCGGTTTGGCTGCCGGGATAGGCCACGCCCTGATTAGGCACCTTGGCGCTTTTTTAAAGTAACCCTCATCCGGTTTTTCTAACACAGGTACGTAACATCACCGAAGATTGCTAGGAATGCATAAAAGGTCATAATATAATACTAAAAAGGGGGAGATTAAGAAAATAGGGAGGGGGAACGCCACATTTGGCAGTACACTACAATCCTATTGTCAGTTGTATCACTCCTGATCTCGCTTCATAGCATTATTCTTCTTCTGAATCCATAGTTGGCGTAACGACATGGCTTCCTCTCGTAACGTTGACACTTGGGTTCTTAACATGGAATTCTCGTGTTCCAGATAACTAGCTCTGATCGCAACCTAGTAGGAGCACTTAATTTATTCCTTAATTTCTTGGCAGAATTTAATAAACAAAGAAGGTGAAAAATTCGGGCCTACCAGCTTCTTTACCTGATCCTCTCGCATCTTACGGGCATCGCGGGATTTTTTGGCAGCCAAATTATTCCTTTTCCGTCTTTCGAAATATTTGGAATCTTTCAGTTCATCCGGAATGGGCTTTTTCTCCGATCTCGAACGTCTGGACGTTGTAGAAATTAAGGCTTTGGCTAGCATATCTATCGTAAGAAACATGTAGCGATAGCGTAATTTAGGTCAGAGATTATGGAGTACTTTGGGTGGGATCCGATAACGGAGGTGAGAGTGGAAATGTGGGTAAACCTGGCACTACGCCCGAACCGGAAGCCAGCTGCTGAGCCATCAACGTTTGCTGAAACGTAATTGCCGCCAAAGTTGCTTGGAGGTCTATACTTGGCGGTTCAGGTAAGGCCGCAGGCGCACTGAACGGTAACGTTTCACCTACAAATGCAAATACAGCGAGCTTGTGAATAAAACAACGCCTTCTTACAAGTCAATGCAATCGACATTAAAGAAATTTAAAAAACTCACAACGTAATATTTCTCATTCAGAACTTGTTAAGCCTAGTTATAGCCCAATAGAATACGCACTCTTCTAGAAAGTTCGACGAAAACTGCACAAGAGCCAGGAAGCAAACGAAACTATCCGCATCATTTGCGACTTATTTTTTAAGAAATTCAAATACGCGTCTTTTATATTTGTATCCCTTACTTCCGTTTTAGCAAACTGGTTTCCATATTTTCTTTATTATTTTTATCCTTGGTAAGTTTTTTCTTCACTATTTTGTTCACTTTTTTGTTGGTTAATTTTAGTTTAAGATTTATTTGTAATGCTTAGGTCAATGACAGGTCAATGCTTCTGAAGTTAGGCCAATAACAAAGTATCCAAACTGCCAAAATGTTATTCAACGTTTTGTGAAGAACTGTGTCAACTAGTTTTAATATAGTTATGCGATTGTGAGCTATTTAACCGAAACAAAATGCATATTTAAAAATAAATTTCTCATAAAAAAAAACATGGAGACTGTTACGTACTCGAGAAGCTTGATGTAGATTCCGCAACGGTGACTGATTTCGGTTGTACATTTTCTGGGTCCACAGTTAACAAGCGCTTCAATTCCTCTACGACACAGCGCCCGACAATTGGAAAGCTTATGTTAAATACGGCAACTCAAGCAACCTGTTGAATATGAACGTTTTACCATTTGCCGAACCCGCTGACTCATCTTCCATTCCTGATCGCGAAACCGACAAGTTTAAGGGCACCGGAGGTACAAAATACGAATTCATCGTCTCCTCTCACCACTCGAACATGAGCACTTGGTACACCGTTGCACGTTCCACTAGTAAGCTCACGCTAGGCACACAATTAAACCCGCAATGATCATTCGGACGCAGCTCGGGGAGGGAGCACTCAAAAGAATAACCGCAACTACGATCTCGGACTTCTTGAACAAATTTAACCTTGGACGGGGCTTCGGAAGGTTCTATATCCGGAAGCACAAGAATTGCCGTATGTTCGCCCCAGTGGAGGTGCGATGGTCACTAGGTCGCTGTTCATGTGACCACTCTTTTTACAGCAAGAACACCCCCACAGCCTTTGGGCCTTAAACCCTTTTTTGTCCCTCTTTAGGTTGTTCTTCCTTCCTTTTCCATCCGCTTTATGGATTCCACAACGCTGAATCTAGATCTCAATAAGGCAAGAGATGCCTCTCCAAGAAAGAGGCACTGGCATGTCCCTTCGCTTCAAATGGAAGATGGGGTGGTGGTCAAAGAAGGTTCTTAGAATAGGAATCCTAGCGACCTTTCTTAACCTTATCCTCTGACCCATATTGCGGCAACCTCACCAACCCTTTAACTCCCTTCTGTCTTATAACCCACAGGAAAGACCTACCAATTTTCCCTTGGGATTTCCCCTCCACAGGTCAAACACGTTTTGTTTGAAACCATAAACCTTACCTGACCTTGAACAGATACCCTCCCACAGCCTAAAACTGATCTTTCAAACTTTCAGTTTCCATTACTCCCACGCGGGCTTTCTTCCGTAACGACCCGGTGGGTTGCTATGGTGACACCGTGTTATGGATGAGCGACCGGTAACCTGCACTTGCCGTAATACAGTAGTGTTACCGAACCTGGGCTGTTGACTCACGTGTCATGGTAAGTTTAATCATATTTGTACAAACAACGTATATTTCTCATCATGACAAATAACAAAGTATTGTTGGAAATGCCAACTTATTTCGTGATTTCAAGGCGACGAAAGCAAAAAAGGAGAAAGTGGCCCATTCCCCGTACGCACCTCCGGGTACCAAAACAAGTGTCAAAGGATCATCGAATTCGCAAGTTGTGTCTATGAATTCGCAAAGCAGACCGGGGAATAAATCAAAGACGTCAACTTCCACTAAAACGAAGGAGACCGTTAAAGCGAATACCCAAGGGTCAAAAGCAACAGCTGTCAAAGTCAGTAGTAGTCAGAAAAATGCACCGAACGCTCCTTCGGTTGCTAAAGCCAAGCCATCGACGTCCTCCCAGCCTGCGAAGACAGTTTCCAAAAGTTCAAACGCAGCGAAATCATCGGAAATTCAGAGTACGCGCCAGAGAAACTCTGGCGAAATTCCGAATGCGGGAAAAACAAAGAAATCCAGTCTAGACAGTGTAGTAGAACCTGGAAATTCGTCTCAAGTGACTACATCTAATACCAAGCCCGAAGAAACCAAAACAACTCCCAAGAAAGTCCCAAGCGGCCAGTTGACCTCCATTGCGACCCCGCCCCAAGCCCAGCTTACTCCGCGTGCTACACTTGCGGACGAAAGAAAATCCGCGAAGGAAAAGCCTTTAAACGATGGGATCCCAGAACCCTCAAACGAAGATTACGAGGACGATTTTGAAGTACTTTATTCTTTTAAGAGTACGAGAGGTTTTGGTGTTAATGTTTAGAATGTAGTCGTACGAATCGGACTTTGAGAGCGTGTCGGACGCCAGCACACCATCGTCCGATTCTTGCTCATTGGGCAATGTTTCTGAATGGAATCCCAGCACAGATGACGAAGAGGATGAACTCGAAGAGCGGAAGACGAACCCAGAGCCCCCGGATGCACAGTACGCTGCTTGGAAAAGAGATTTGCAACGACCACGGACGCCGGTCGCCGATTCTGAGTCGCTAACTCGCAAGTAAATCTCTAGAGACATAACTGTAGTAATAACAGAACGTTCCTAAGGTCGGCGATAAAGACCGAAGAGAATAGTGATGTAAAACCTTTTGCGTTGGACTTTGCGTCAGCGAAAAAACGACAACAGCAGAAAAAAGTAAAATCTGACTTCTTTTAGTTTTGAGATTTTCTTACAATTGTTTTTAAGATACAATCCAGAGCAGCGACATTACTGTCGATGATTCGGTTGGATGTCTTGCACTTCCAGTTAGTGCAATGGAGCCCTGCCCCGTACGATGTCTTCATGCGGACTTTTGGCAGACGCGACACACGCCAGGTAACGTCATCTAATGCTGGTGTATAACGTTACATCACTTTCATTGTAGGTAGCCATCGAAACTAGGGAAGGAACCCAAGAATTTGAAACACAGACAGATTTGCCTTCCACTGTAACGAAATGGACGCAGTATCCGCCTACTTTTAACCCCCGGCATATTCCTGACAATGATTGGCATTCTCTGGCCCAAGTACCCACTTTCTGCAGTAGATGTCGCAACAACTTCAGTAACGGTTTTTTTGGTGGGGCGAGTAGGAACGGCTAGGTGTTGGGACGCTTGAAACAAACGAACAGGAAAAAGAGATTACATGGAAGGGTAGTGCGTATTCACTAAGATTACAGAAATTTTTGGAAGCAGCAGGCGAAGTCGTACTCTCCCTTTTGGCGGAAAATGCAGTGATGAGCTATCCGTCAGCGATTCCAAATGGGAATCAAGGCCACAAAATGCTGGCGAATATCGGCCACGTGACGGTTGACGAGCAGACGGTTACTTTGATGAAGCAAAGGACTGTTACGCATATTAAATATGCTCCTCACCACGCTCACTGGCTCGTCACAGTTCTTTCGCCCTGTTTGGATGTAAGTGTATGTTTGCTCAGGGACGACACAATATTTTTTATTTATATTTTTTCCTCCTTTTTTAGACAGACGAGAGAGAAGATCATTTGAGTACCCGATGGCTGTTGTGCCTTTGGAATACGAAGCAACTTGTAGTACCACACAAAATTTTCTCGGCGTTTGGAGAAGTATCTTGTCTAGATTGGGGCCCAGGGGACCAGACACTCGTAGCCGGACTGACGGATGGGCAAGTTTTCAACCGTCCTTTCGCTACTGTTATGCTTATTTTATGTGCTATTACCGGTTTAGTTAATAATTCACGAATTTAATTTATTTTATTGTAATTTTATTCGCGTAATTATAATATTGAATCATGCATTTTGTTGTAAATATTTCTTTAATTTAATATTTCACTCGGGAGAAACTCTGTTGAAACTTTGATGTACTATTCGTTCGTTTTTTGTAGGAGCCTCTGTTGTTGGAACGTGCATGAACCCTCGTCGTATCATCCAACGCTTGTCGAAGGAAACAATAGTTACGTCATACGGACCCCGACGTACGTAGCTCGGAGTGAATCAATTTCTAGCACCCTAGTGGGCGTGGCTAGTTTGTTCGAAGCTAGTGAGACCACAAGTGCCTTTCAAGTAGATGAAAATTCTGTTTCGTGAGCTTACTTCGTCAAACCGTAAGTCAAGGTGTATGCTTTAGATGATGGCGGACGTTTGGGTGCGTGGGCCGTACTTTCCTTAACAGATTCGACACTGCGTGGTGAAGCGGACGTCGGCCTTTCACCGTGGGGTACCATTGCACTCGTTGCCCTCAGCTCGCACGAGCTGAAGCAAAAGATGAAGCCGCCGCAGTTGTCTGAATCGATGTTCTTTTGCATGCAAAAGACATTTGACGAGACGAGTACGTTGCTCCTGGGAGGGGAAGCTGGTGTAATCTCGGAATGGAGTGTGACGGCTGATAAATTAAGAACGTGTTACTACCCTCCCTCAGGTAGTTAATAACAACGTAAGAAGGGGAGATTTATTATAAATATATATCATATGACAGGAGAAATGGGGAGTGTTACCAGCATCAGCACGTGCTCAGAATTACCGTGTCATTTCCTGGTACAAACAAAGTTCATTACTGCGATAGAGTCATTACTCTTTTAAACGCTTAAATGTTGTATAGGCGGGATTTAACACAGGGGTCGTAGCTTTGTACCGTCGTCCGTGCCCTACGCCTGTATTGTATTGGAGGCTGGATAGTCCAACATTAAAAAATGTAGCATGGTTGCCGTGGAGACCGGAATTGTTCCTTGCATGGATGGACTCGCACAAGTTCGCTTTTATAGTCCTTTTTCTAGCAAGTTTTAAAGTTTTGATAACTTTCGTAGAATTTTGCTGTTTAATATTAGCAGTGAAAGTACGCGACCCATGGAGGAACTCCCAATGGATTTTTCCCTGACGTCGGTAGGAGTCTCTGGACATAATCCGCCGCAGCTCGTAACTATAATGAAGAAGTCGTAATTTGAAGTTTTAAAATTATGGTCTTTCTTTGCAGTGTTTAGGAAGCGAAGGGAAATTCGAAATTCATACAGCGGCTGGAAACGGAGATGACGCTTCGGTTTTAGCAAATTTGAAGCGAATTTTGGGAGAGAATTTATAGTTTGATTCGCTCGCTTTGGAAGTTTATGTGAAAGAGAATAATACAAAAATCGTTCAACAAGCTTAATTAGTTTTAAAGCTTGTATAGAATACTTTACAATACCCAAAATTTGTGACTTTCAATGCTAATAAAATGAAGGTTTTCTTACAAGAGACCGAGGCTACTCGTGTGTAGGGGCAAGTTGACAACGTCACCATGATCCAAGATGGCAACTTTCGTCTCACAAAGCTGGCGAAACGGTAAAGCCGGAGTGGGTTTGTTGTATTATAAGTATACGTCTCATCGCTGATAAACTTCCTTAACCGATAGCTATCGTAGCTGAAATAAGTTTGAGTCGTCTTAATTTATCTATGCATGTTTAAAAATTTTCCCATTAAAACAGCCATGTATAATACGGTAAACGTGAGAATGGGCAAAAATGTCGCGGTTTGTTGAATTCAATAAGTCGAATTAATTTAGGTAATTTTCCAACGTTTAGCAGCCTCGCTGGAAAGCGCTAAACGGGGCTATAAATACTTTAAAATTTTATTCGACTGATCGAATGGCAACTTAGAATTATTCCATCGATCTCTGTTCGATCATGCAGCCCTACAAAAAAAAACGTGACAACCTGTTGTATCGACGATTGTATTTCACTTGTTCTGTCATAGAACGCGCAGATTTCTTGACAAAGAAGAAAAGTAATCCAATTAAAAATCTTATATAGTGTGATATCCCTGTTCGTTTGATGCATGATAGACCTGAAACCTACGCACACATGTAATCTCGAATGTAATGAGCCTTGCTCATGCCTAATAAATTTGTAACAAAAGGGAGAAAAGTTCTAAATATGGGCTGCCGTTTTCGTTTCTTCCAAAAATTGGTATTGAGTTGAGAATAAAGAAATATTAGAAACTCAGTGTTAACGAGCATTAACACGTTAAATAAACAATCCGTATAAAAACAACGTCAGACGTCATCTTGGTGCAAATACCAATTGTGAAAAATTTTCTAATGCATACCTGATGAAAGAAGGGACGACAGAATGAAAAAGATCATTCACGTATGTTTAGCTTCCGATTACATGCTTACGAATGCAATTATTTTATAATGAATGTCAAAAAGGTGGATATTTCTAGCACCACTTCCCTATTGTGGAGCGTAGACTACTGTACGCTATTACGATAACGGTCGCGACCAGGAAAGAGCCCTCAGCCTATAAGCCAATGACTTTTAAAGGCACACAACCGGACCCACATGCTACCAAATCTACGAGTGATGGCTGATCTCCAAAGGTCTTCATAATTTGCATGTGCTGTTGTATCGGCTGAGCGCCAGAAAATTGAGGAGTATAAAAAAGAAAAAGACGCCTTAGTGGTTTCAGAACCACTTTGGCAATGTACTAAAACAGATCTTAAAGAAACGATGGAGAAGTTCGTGATTATCGTCTTTATTGTGTCGGTGTTCGCAGTGGGTTACGCTTTTCCCAACTACAGGCGAGCAGTAATGATATTCAGTTTTTTGTTTGTTTTGCTTTCTAAATGTTAATCTTTTACCTGGTCTAACTTATAAACGATGCCATGAAGCCTGACAAAGCAACCTCACGCTCACTATGGACTGGAATATTTTGTAATTTCCATTAAGATTTTGCTGAACCAATTATTCGTCGTGTTCCTAACTTAATATTTGCTTCAGCAATCCGGTCAACTATTAACCGGTTAACCAGGAGATTGTTTCCCTGCCCTGACGGCTCTAATGCTGAATCTACTGCACCAGCATACTACATGAGGTTGTTTCGCATTTCTGGGGGATCCTGTGCACCAGCTCCTACAACCACAACAACTACCACGACGACTACCACTGCTGCGACAACCATAGCCTCTACATCACCTTGCGATCTTTGTGTGACGGTTAGAAATAAAGGTTTTAAAAGATAACCTGTCAACTGTAAGAGGGGAAGAGGATTGTGGGGATTTTAGAAAGACTGATTCGATTTTACTATTAAGGATTTATTGGCAAGGACATACTACACGAATGTCACTGTTACATTTGGGTAATAAAGATTTTAAGATCCTAAATTGGGCAAAAAGCTTAATAAATAATATACAGTGCCCCCGTTTAATTGAATAGGCTCGGGACCGAACGAACAGTATCAAATACAGTGGAAACCGGTTATAACGAAATCGAAGGGACCGAGAATTTTTTTCGTTATAAACTAATTTCGTTATAACCGAAGCATGCAAAAAAAATTAAAGTCGCAATAACCTAGAAAATATTCCAGTTTACGCCGATACACTGGCAGTCTATTCCGTTATAAATAATAAAGTTTGGATTTCCGTTCATTAATATTAGCATTTAACAATACATTTTCATAAAATGATTGATAGCTTTTCTTTAAAAAATCTGGATTTTTTTGTACTGTCCTTTTTATTACAATGTTATTGACATATTTTCCTTTGTCGTCAAGCTCTTTCTGCGCTTCTTCTCCGCTCTGACTTTTCCGCCATTGCACCGGTAAGAAAGAGAACATACTACTGATGGGGCAAGGAAGACAAAAACTTGAATACTGTGTAAGGTAGGGGCTCAGCTAACCCTCTAGAAGCATTTCCATCAGTTGTACGCCCTAGTGGGGGACGCTTGGTCAAAGGGTAAGAGTTGGCAAGAAGGAGAGCGGAGTTTATGCCGAGTTTTTTTTTTAATACGGAGAGGGTAACCCGAGACTCTCAAGCAAAAAAATTGCTTTGTCGGTCTTCGAAGACCGAAGATCTTTTCGTTATAACCGATATTTTATTTCGTTATATCCGAAGGAAAACGTATGTAAAGAGATAGGATTTTGTCGGGACCGACCTGTTATTTCGTTATAAACGACATTTCGTCTTAACCGTTTTCGTTATAACTGGTTTCCACTGTATGTGGTTTATTTGAAATATCCGGTTTTGCCTATACAGCATGACAAAAAAATAGATAATGAAGAAGAAATTAGTTAATTTGTACTATCCTGTATTAATATTTAAAGTAGTCACGATTCAAGAATTCTTCTTTTGGAAAAAGTCCACACTTAAACGCTTTTTTGCGCTCTTATCGTTTACATTGTGCAAGAATGAATTTAACTCATATAACTGCTCACATCCCTTACAACCCGTGTTGTCTGTAAACCGACGAACGACATGAATTTCCTGCAACGCGGACGCTAATAATGATAGAGGCGTCAGTTCGTTACTGGTTCGAATCGTTTGAGCAAGTGAACCCTGTTTCGCTTTCTTTTCTAAGAGATTTAACATTTTTCTCCCTGAGCTAGAGACAAACTTGTGCTCTTGCTTTTAGTTGTTTGCTGTACTCTTTTAACTTCGCGACTAAGCAAACACTTGTCAAATCAATTTAATTAACGGTGAATAACGGTAAAATTAACAGTAAAAGGTCCATGATGATGGTAAAGGGTTTTAGGTATCTGTGAGGCAAAAAACCCTTGAGCATTTCGTGGAATACGTAGGCTTTCTGATGTCAAAGGTTATTGCCAAAGATCCGTATTCAAATTAATGAGTTAATTAGCATTCTAAGACATACACTAGGGCTTTTAAAAATTGCAATTAAGCGGTTTATTTAACTATCCATTATTCAATAAAGAGGTTTAGGATTACATTGAATTACATGGGTTTAAAACCGGACCGTCAACTTTTCATTCAATTATGTGGTTTATTCAAATAACGCGGTTTATTCAAATAACCGATATTCAATTAAGTGCGTTCCACTGTAGTGTATTTATCACAGAGTTGAATAATTGGACATTCATCTGCTGCAAACACGGATGAATTTTCTTGGTAAGTCTTCACCGCCACTTTTACTATATTACTTTTACTGTATTTCTTTTACTTTAAGTAGCAGAAGTCATGAGTTCTGTGGCGCGGTTTTGATACACCCTCAATGGGTTATTTCTTCGGCTAGCTATCTCTCCGTTGTTTCAGACCTGCATCTCGAAGTACTGGCCGGACTTGCCGTCGAAACTAACCGTGCAATTCAAGTAACGCTCACTTTATTATGGCAAACGTTCTAAGAATATAAAAGAAATTTATATAGAGCACCATTGGGGAAATTATTCGTCATCCGGACTATATCCATTCAGTGGTTCCACTTAGATACTCCCTTCAAGATCACATCTTCTGTTCAGTTAGTTTGTTTACAGAAAAGCGAAGCAGCCAACCCGTTAGCCAAGGTTCCCGTTAGCTACATACCAGGTTCATCTGGCAGGTTCGTTATTTAATTATACAGTACCATACTTGTAAAACAACACACCAGAAAGCAAATGCTCAATTTTATTTAGCTAACACTGGACAACCAACGGAAGTTCCCATAGCGGAATCCAGGCTTGTGCCGATTTCACTTGATTTGGATTTAGGTCCGAATTTAAGACCGTTTTTCATGAACTTGAGAATTTATGACGAGCTCTTTCTTGTACTATTTGAACTTGAACTTAGAGGTAACCGCTTAGCGGGGAATTGGAAGGAATTAAGTACAAAGAGAAGGCTTGACTCGGATTTGAAAGCCCTTTAGTGGAAATGTATAATAGGAAAACTAATTTTATACGCCTTTTCCCTTCATGAAGGGCAACATGAAAAGCTAACAAAAAGGATTACGTCAGACAGTGCAATTTTCTCTGATACTGTAGCTTTCTCAGGTGTGTCTTTTATGCTCAGTTTACACTGCCCTGTCAAGCTGTCGGATATCTGTCAAGCAGAGTCGTTATGCGGACTGTCGTTAATTTTGCTAGAACTCTGTCTTCTCTTCCTTTCTGTCTCTTTCTTATATACACCTTTACATCACCAAAGAGCTCGACAAAAGAAAGTAAACCAAATTTGAATTTAAAAATCTTCGCTTTATGTGTGCCTTTGCTTTTATACAGAATTTCTTTTGTAGGTTTTCTATCTCTGACAGAACAGGTCAGTTGTTATGTTATCCCTTCGGTGGCTCTGCGAAAACGACGCTGCAGTTGTTTAATTTTGGGAGCATAACTCAAAGTAATGCTTCATATCCAAAAGACAATGAGTAGTTCGTTTATCGAAGTCCCACTTTCTAACCAATAAAAGTGAGACAATGTGTTGTAAGCGGGAGTTTTTTCCCCTTATAAGGACAGAATCATAATGCCGTTGGTGTTTTTCAGTAACTTTGTTTTTTGCATTTCTTTCATTCAAAGGGAACCAAGACTTAAAAAATTCGCACTTTACATCGGGAGTTTTTAATAAAGTCACCACTTCCGCCCAGTATCATGCAGACGCAAAGCAGCAAACATATTTCCCGTTACGGTACATACCCGGTTGCGCATACTTAAGACACTGAATAAAGTCAATTCCAAATCAACAAGGACTAGCAAAAGATTCAAGGGCAATAATTAAAGGACGGGAATAATTGAGAACCTCAGGGAAGGGCAGACGCCAGCATGGGCTTCTCATTTCTTCTTGTCAACTCACTCGGCAACAATGTTTATAACCGCAACTATATAAACCTTAAATGTCCTGTGCTTTGGCGCATCAATCAAACTTAACCATGAGTGATTTTTTTTCGTTTGCTCTGTGTTGTAACAGTTTTGGAGAAAAGAAACACCTAATGCATAGTTAGAACAAGATGAATGAATCTAAAAAGTTAAAACAGTCCAGTAGTCATCTATACGTTATTATAAATACAGTTTGAATCGGTTTCCTTGCTCCGCTAAGTGTAGCTGCGTTAAACTTGTCAAAACAAATGATAAATGGCTATGCTGTTTATACTTGAAGGCTTGCTTTTTGAAAGATAACGACAAGGTAGAGGCAAGAGAGCATATTTGTTGGAGGCAACGATGAGGACTAGGGCGAGAAGAAAATACGTGAAGTGGTCTCCGATCAGCAATGCCACAAGAGAGCGAGAGGGCGCGCTTATTGCTACGAGAAGAGAACGCTTTAATGTCGTGTTTATTTTTGGAGACCTGATTGTGTTTTCTCATCCGTTCATGGTTGGGTTTTAATGCATCATGTGGATGTTTCCTTTGTTAATTAATAGCCTTTATAATGGACGAAGAAAAAGATGAGGAAACAGGCGAAGCAGACGGGATACACAGTCCGCGAGACGACGTCAATCGTCTTGGCAATGCGAATTGGGTGAGGTGGTTCGTGACGTCGTTGGCCCTGCGGAGGATAAAATATGCATTACGGCACTATTCGTAGAAGTCCGGGGGGAGAAAGACTCGGAGACAAGTTTTACCTCCGGGGCACAGCCATTGTTAGCTGGATGCGTGCACGGGCCAGGGCCGCATGTCGTGCAAGTGACTAATTCACTTGCGCCGTCTCTTTTCCGATCCGAGCCCTGAAATGTTAAGCAGACAAGGATGAAACATTTACCATCCCAGAAAAATGCTGTAAAAATAGACGTTAACGAAGCTTTTCCGGAAAAAAAGCGACTAGAACTTTTTAATGGTACCCGACGAGAAAAGCGTGCTACAAAAGCTGGAAAAAAAGAGAATAAAAAATTCATGCGGGAGTTTGTGCCCGGATGGGAGGATTTCGTAATAACCAAGACATTTGGCAAAGTGCAATCACGTGAGGTTGTCGAAAGAAGGGTGGTTAAAATGTGGCGGATTTGAGTGGTTCACCTTGCCAATTCGTCCCCTAGCAGTAGCCAGCCAATCAGAAGCCACCCTCAATACACTAGGCACGCCCTATGATTGGTCACAAATTTAAAAAACCTCGCCAAAACAAAACTGAAAACTTCCAAACATGGGAAAAACAACCCGGTCTCTTCACACAAAAGAAACAGAAAAATACCGAAAAATAATACTACCATATAACGAGGATTGAAAATACGTATTTGGGGGAGGGAAATTACCTGGACCAGCGTGTTTTCGCCCGGTCTGTAGACTACATTCGGTCGCGGTCGCTTCCTTCCCACGTAATTGACAGCGACGAATTCCAGGAGCGAGGCATAAATGAAACACATGCACACACCATCCCAGACGTTCATGGCGTGCAAGTTGTTCACGACGGGTAAAGTACTTCGAAAACCTTATTGGAAAATGAAACATGAAAGACAAAATCAGAAAAGGAGTCGAACGAAACGAATGAAAGGAAGCTAACTTTACAACTTCTGAAATAGCTCTCCTTATTAAGTAATGAGAAAACGAAAATCTTCGAATCACTCGGAATTAAGCGAAGAGATATTAATCGAAAGATTCATATGAATTACCCTCATATAAATCTTCTGTGGCAAGTATTCTAGCTGCAGTTGTTATTGAACAAAATAAATACTATAATATGTACAAAACAAGGGAGTCGACCTTTGACTCTGGAAGCCACATGCTAAGCTTATCACTACTTATTTAGACAGTCCCATATCCTAACTTCATCGTGCCTTATCTGATGTTGACTTGATTTCAAGTACTTTCTTAATTAGTAAGTACTCTTTCGTCAGACCAGAATGCAGATTACTTTATTTCGCAAAGTCTGTTTCGCGAATAAAGGTGCATTTAAGGGTCGAACCTACTGTTATGAATGAATAAAAGTAGTAGTGCAGTTAACACTTCAATATGATAAGAATCCTGGAGCGAATGTACACATATCATGGCTGCGACAGCCACGTGGTACATTTACATTTGGTGTATTCTTTGTGTACCTTAACTTGTATTAATTCTTAGTGGGAGTCAAATCGATCTGAGAATAGCAACACAATGTTTGCTCATCACGATTCTACTGAAAACTTTTTCTTCACTGGTTTACCTTTAAATTCGCCGGATAATCCGATGGGTGCATGGCTCAAACAATCATGGTAACATGTTGGTTTGTTTACTTTCGACTTGTTAACAACTGTAAGCTGAAGAAGTCCTTTCTCGCCTGGCTCAAAATTGTCATGTGGTTACACACAGTTCATACTACGCGACTAACTGCAATAAAACTCACTTTTCCCACTGAGATCGAGACTTATTGATCATGCAGTCCGAAAAACATATTACTCTGGTCCGAGTCGTTACTTCACACTGGTAGCTAACTTTGAACATTCTGAACACGATATTGCACACGGTGGCTTGCTTGCTTTTAATGTAGTGTCATTATCATATAGCGAACTTTGAATAGACCCGAAACATTTGTACGGATTCTATTATGTTTGTAGTACAGATCATATGCTTCGATATCTGATTGTTCATCTGCAGTAAAATTTGAGATATACCAATTGGTAACGCTAGGTGAACTGCGTTTCTCAGATAGTCGTTTGCTGTTGCATTTTCAAATCTCTCAAATTAGCTAATCTGTTTTGGGACAAAATAATTACAAAATATAAAGTCGTGTTTGCGAAATCATCCAGCTCTATGCCATTTGGTTCTTAACTCCTCATCTCCACCATGGTCTTAATGGCAAGTGTAAACGGACTTTGTGACCATCAGAGTTCTGCTAGTCTTGACGAGCTTGATATTTGCTAGTATTCAAATATAGCATGTACATTCCCCACGACAATTGGCATTATCCAAAAAGTTATTTCTAGGCTCTTACGGTTACTGCACGTTTCTTTCGAATTAAACCAAAACATGTCAATTGATGGAAGTGAAATCAAGAAGTGGCCAAACTGGTATTTTCACATTTAGTTTCCAACTTATGCGCTATTTACAGAATGTCAAACTGCATTGACATTTCTACGAACGCAATTCATGTAAACAGCTCGTCACGTGCGATTTTTTTTTAAATATCATAAAGTGGCATCGGTTGTTCGTAGAGCATGGAGCGTCAGCCAAGTTGTGCGATACATGTGTCGCCCAGTAAATAGAACAAAAAAGAAAATAGTATACTGTTCTGTATTATTCCGCTTGCACTGAGTGGCCTGACTGGCCAAGAAAGAAGTTTCTGAATAGCATGTTTCAAGATGCCAGAAACTATGTTTAGAATTTCAAACACAAATTTAAACTTGGCACGTAAACTTCAAATTAACATAACTATATTCGCAGACTAAGCGCTTTTCCCTCGATCACTTTTATTCCTTGAGTTACCCACGATGAAGCCGTTGAAACGACTTGTCGGTTTTTGCACTCGTTCACACTGCTCTCTGAATACGGAGCAATGTTGAGAGTGCAATGAATTTCCCTCGAGGGTGGAAGCGTTACATCCGATTGTCGGCTTATACGAATGACGCAAATTAGCATTAGCTAGACGTACCACACTGACGTTTCCCATAGCTGCAATTATCCTGCCATTGTTCCCGTTACGGGGTAATTCAAAGTTTTTACCACTGCATAACTTTACCCAGTACAAGTCATAAGTGCGAATATATGTAAAATCGATTTCGAATGTTTAATCATTTGACTTTTTTTAGTTTGTTTCTTACTTAATAAATGCATAGTAATATACTATATATCTAAACTAAGCATATATTCATTGTTTTATTGGTAAATAAAATATTATTATACATCTCACCCTTTCCTTAAGGCCCCGGTATACACAAACCTCTTATGGACGAATAACACGGGGAGCTATAAAAAAGTTTTCTGCGTAGTGCTTTAGTATATTTCAAATCAATGCTTGCAGTAAAATTTTAGTAATTGATATCTAGTGCTTATGCTTGAGATCTTTTGAATATATGTTTTTATTAAATTTAAAAACTGTAGGTGAATTTTTGCAAATTTTGAAATATGAAAAAAAGAATTTGGCTGACAAGAGCACAAGATAACTTTTTTCTAAATTTTTTTGGTAAAAATGCGATTCAAATCGGACGAGTAGTTTTTACGATAGGCTATCATTACTAGAATTACCAACTTTTAAGTAAGGATTTCGCAAAAACTACTCGTTCGATTTGAATCGTATTTTCACAGAAAAATGTTGGGAGAAGATATCTAGTGCTCCTGTTACCCAGATTTTATTTTTCCAAGTATTTCAAAATTTGCAAAAATTCACCTACAGTTTTTAAATTTAATAAAAACATAGTTTCAAAAGATCTCAAACAGAGGCACTAGACATCAATTAAGAAAACTTTACTGCAAGCATTGATTTGAAATGTACTAAAACATTACGCAGAAGCCTTTTTTAGAGCTCCCCGTGCTATTCGTCCATAAGAGGTTTGTGTATACCGGGGCCTTAAAGCCAGCAGTACTTCTAAGAATTTCTACGAATGTCTAAAGATTTCTAATAATTTTGATTAAAAGCAGTCAAAACTTTAAAATGTCTGTTAAATCCCAAATGCA
This sequence comes from Triops cancriformis, assembly GCA_020615345.1. Taxonomy (NCBI): domain Eukaryota; kingdom Metazoa; phylum Arthropoda; class Branchiopoda; order Notostraca; family Triopsidae; genus Triops; species Triops cancriformis. The sequence goes on from JAHZNP010000245.1 coordinate 76,774, forward strand.
TTCTACCAAACCGTAGCCTTTTTGAATGTAATAAAGAACCAACGTGTGAAAATAAAGGAAAACTTACGGACGTAAATTATTCCGTCACTTCTCCTTAGAATTTAACTTTGCAATAGGATGTCGAGAATATAAAAAATTAAACCGAAAACTATAAGCTTGAACAAAGGGAATAACACTGAACTTTGTAAACGCAAATGTTCAAACCCATAAACACTATTGATATGTAACAATAATGAAATCTCAATAAGAGTAACCGTCAATGGGCGGGGCATTTCACTAAAAACAAGCGAGCACTCTTGAATTTTAGCGTAAGCTGAACATGTCGAGTCATTCAAGGTTGGAAAAGTTAAGAATAGAAACTCCTTTCGGTTACCGTTCGATGTCGTGAAAAAGTTGAGCATCGTCGTGACTCCAATTAGGACACGTGCTGGGACGGCGTTCCATTCCAGCCAGAAAGTGATGAAGGAGGAGGTAACGAGAATGATGCCCGGTATGAAGACAGTGGTGAAGTAAAAGGCCTTGTCACGTGTGAAAGTGAGCTCTACCAAAAGGCAAGAAAGATTGCCTCGCCACGTGAACCGTTCAGGACAAGTTGTCGTTTGGTTATGGATTAAGTAGGCGTTTAATGAAGCTAAAGAAGGAGTTTTTCTCAATGTGCCTTCATCGTTACTCCACTGGTACAACATCCGATCCCGCTCATAGGAAACTACAAGCAGAGATTCATTAAAACCACACTGTAAAAAATTAATTGTAAATTTACAATTGCAGCAAAAAATTATAAGGACTTTACTGTCAAAATACTTTTAAAATGTTTTCATACAACAAATTTGTGGTTAAAAAATCAGTTTTGTAAGTATTTTTACAGTGAAGTCCTTGTATTTTTTTGCTGCACAACGAATCATTGTAAATTCATAAAATACTTTTTTTACAGTGCATGCGCGCTTAACAAATTCATTAAAAAGAAGTTGAGAGCGAACGCGTGGACCTTACTGCTTTCCACAGCGAAAGTACACCGCGGGTCATCAAAAGGGAATATGTTGAGGTTGCCTTGGCAAGAGAGAATCAGATGTCGACGCATAATGTACAACACGGTGCCATTGGGATAAACTCGGAGCGCGATATGTGCCGGCATCAAAGGTTCTTTGAAATCACCGTGCTTGACGAAGTACGTATCTGTGATCCAGATATCATCGTAATGAAATAAGGCGTTTAGATAATCGTGACTGCCGCCAGCATACACAAGCCGAGGATCGGTCCATGTTTGCCTCATTAGAAACTCCACCTCGTATTTCTAGAGAGGACACAGAATACACAGGTGATTCAATTGCTCAAGTAACCCCGCAGTAATCACACTAAGGAACGACATGCTCACACAAAGGCTGGGAGTGCTTGCTTACCAGACTGGATTCATCTGGCGACGCCAAGCTCAACAACAACACGCTGACGTTAATATAAAGAGGACCTTGAACGGGAGGTAGAATTCGCTTGTCGTACCGAGTCCGATTCAGGAGATCGTCCAGTACTTCTTTGTCCGATAGATCATACGGGTACCTACGAAACAATACAGAGAATGGCACAAAAGGAGAATAGTAAGTATGCAACAAGGCTATTTCTCTTCCGAGCGTTAAATTGACAAATTTAGGATGATTTATAGCGTAAATCCTGAATATGAGCCCATACCCTTGTAGGCAAGTCGTTCGTGCTTCTGTGTTTCATGATAGATGGCGCTTTGCTTTTTGCCAAAACCCAGGGCTACGTAATACAATACAGGTTTCGTAGTCCACGTTCTCATACAGGGAAGATATTGGTACATACATTGGACGCAAGGCAATTTGAAAAAAGGATTATAATTGATGAGCTTAGGAGATATAGGAGACGTTAAAGTCAAATGCCTTATTAAAAAGTACAAGCTGTAACATGAGATAAAATCAAGAAAAAGAAAATATCCGCACAAATAATGTGGATCTGATTTTGCGTCTATCGCTATAAAAGGGTTGTTACTGCTATTTTGTTCTGTTTGTTATGTTCAACCCATTTCATTGAAAAGTTGCTAAGCGAAGCACAGGAGATTGACAAGAAATAAAAGTTTGTTGAAAGATTGGCTTACACTTTTCTAAAGTAGATTAATGGGGTGTACGAGGCAACGAAACAAATACGCTGTTTAGTTCCGAATCGACAACAGTGCTTTATATAGAAAATAACGGTTGTTTGACACTACTGGAGTTAAAAACAGATCTTACACTGACTGAGCTCATGTTTATAAGTTTGCATATAAATGTACGGCAAAAAATGAACGTGGATCACCCCCAAACCCCGAAAGTTTGTTTTATAATGCGGAACATGGCAGAATGCCCAAATGTCCAAAAATAATGCTTATTAACCCCTGACAAAAGCTGTCGTATTTCATAGAACTTAGTAGCTGTGTTCCAAATGCTGAGAAAGTGTTAGAGCAAACTTTACAATTAATTACAAGTTAAAAGCCATTACATTTTTTTGTAGTAAATGTTAACTTGCAAAATATTTGGAATCTTTTTGTCTCCAGGTGACTCTTTAATACTCTTTAGTCATTTTCTGTGTTGTTTCTCTTGTTTGTGAGGAAGATTCCCTTTGCTGATTGTTTTATGACCTTTCATATAGAAAACATAAGCCTTATTCTCAATTTCTTGTAATTCTTGAGTTGGCCGTATTAAGAACCATTTTTGAATAGAAGGGTTTGACGGCTTGCCCAAAATGGTTGAACTTTGTAAGTTTCCTTAAGGAAATTGCACAAAAAGTTACAGATTGATAGATAAGGATGACAACTAAGATTTCCATCCCATTTGAGTAGAAAAACTTCAATCGTCTCTTTGAGAAATGCAACAAGCCTTAAGGGTACATATATTCAGCACGTTTTTGCGGTATTAGTCTATGGCATAAAAAAATCAATATATTATTTTTTAAGCAATACAATAGATTAAAGTTACTTACGTATGTCCAAATTACAGTGTCCACAGAAAAGTGTACCCCGCCCCCATTTCTTTTTTTATCTCCTCCTCTTTTTTCTTATAAGCTTGTTTATTGGTGAACATTTTAACTTCAAATTTATGTGTGAGTGACTTATGTAGCCAAGACTAAACTAAGCGCAATCCTACGTTGACAGCGAAATGAAAAACACGTGAATACAACCGTGTGAAAGCCTCGGTGCACCTGGTTTTACTGTTCGTTTACTATTATTTTTCGCGTTCTCCGAGCGTGTAATAGCTCGTCTTAGCATCATGAAGCCTCGTTTTTAATTTTGTCCTTTTTTCAATTTGTTAGTTTCTTTCGTTTTATTTTTTCAATTCTTTCAATTTTATTTTTCTATTTCTAGCCATTGTTAATTTTCACCCAGTGTCGTTTAGTTCTTAACCCAAGTGAAACAAAAAAATGCTTGTTAGTCCAGATTGCGCCATGTCTCTTGAACTTAATTAGTGGTGGAACAATCTTAGCCAGAAACCGTGGAAGGCGCTTGATTGGAGCGCCCCTTTCCTCTCGTGAAAACAAAAGTCTTTGGTTAAACGTGTGTTTGAAGAAGTTGACCTGGAAAGTGAGCACGATCGATGATGATCTACTAAACCTCAAAGTACTACCGCAGAAAGTTTATTATGGTTGGATTTTATAGACGACGTTTACAGAATTGGTTGCTTGCGGAGGGCGCGTTGAAAATCCACCATCACATTATGTATACAAACGCTTGGTTCCTTCAAGGCTTTCAAGCGTCGGTTAGGAAGTCGCTCTTAAAAAGTTCTCAAGAAGCCAAGTGTTGTCTTATCCAAGCTAGTTCGCAGGTGTTCAAGAAAAAATGACTCACTTGAAAGTATTCACTCTTTTCTTTTCAAGTTTGTTTACGTGCGAAATGAGGAAATATGCTCACGTAGTAAACAAGACAGGCAGGGCAAAAGAAGGCGTATTCTCAAGAAAGCTACACGTCTACACACAAAACATCGTCGCCCTAAGTTTTCCCAGGGTACTATTTGACACTCGTATGAGATTTCTTACCTGCGCTTCATTTTCTGTATTTTTTTTTTTTTGGCGCTCTGTTATTTTCCCGACATCGCCTACTGCAACCTTTTTTTTGCAACTTTTCCACTCAGGAACGTATCAACCTAGACCCTAAAGCTGACCTGGCGCCCAATATCAGCTTGTCTCCCCTAACGTCGATTAACGCCCCCAGCCAACCTAGCGCCCAGTGAAGCTCCACCTCCTTCCCCTGCCCTTTCATTACGCCATTGTACGCAGTTCGTCAGCAGCGGTCTGTCATAAGATTGGAGATAAGGTGGCGTGTGCCGCACATCAAAAGCTTGGATAATTTTCTATTCTTTGACTCGCATATAACCTACTTGGCACTCACATACACGAATAGCTTACAGATAAAACGAAAGCTAAGACATTCGCCATTTTAATAATGAAGGTGTGTTAGTTCATCGCCCTTCTAAATTAGAATTTATAATGACCCAATCCCTCGTGGCCTTGCACGGGCATTTAATGCGGCGTTTCACGAGTAGGGTGACCAGTACAATAGTTGGAATAAAACGATAAAATTTCGCGAACTATCGTTCTCTCTAATTGAACGCTGTTAGTTCAACCCTCCTTTGAAATTACTCGTCTAAAAAGTTGTCTCATATCATGTTACTAAGACTATTACTATTGTGTCGTATTACTAAGGTTGTGCTAAATACTGTCTTACTTTCTAAACATGAGCTTCGTGTCTTTGGCTGGGTAGAAAATTAAGGGTGTCAGCTACTATTTCTCGAATACATATTCAACCTACACCATCAGCAAACAACTGCGACAAAACCAATGAATATTAGATACAGCCTGATAATGCCAAAAATAGACAAATGGGCCAGAAGCCTGCTTTATGCTGTAAACCCCTTCCGTCTTTTCTTCTTATGATTAATATATTCTTTTATTTTATTTCTTGCATCCGTCTGCGTGAACTGTTTTTCCTCAAAGTTTTGCGCTTGTTATACGCAGTAGCGTATCCAGGATTTCATTTCGGGGGGGGGGGGGGGGTATGCAGTTTTTTTAGACACTTTGTCATTTCCCTATCTTCCCCATTATAAAATCAAAATTTCGGGGGGTTAAAACCCCCTAACCCCCCCTGGATACGGGGTTGGTTATACGTAATGAGACAGCGTAAGTGATCACTATTTACAGCAACTAGCAGCCATTCATAATTGTACCATTCACAGAAATCATTCACTCACAATTCGTATTCATTACGCAACAATGAAAATTCCTACTATGACGTTCAAAGGATGTGACAAAAAGCAGCGTTTCTCATAAAACAGAGAACTATTCCCATAGAAGAACCTATGTGTTATATCCCACACGTTAATTCTTCTAATAAATGAACTGGGTCGCATTTACATTCTTTTTTATTACGTTTTCTAAGAAAACGGCCGAAACCCTTGCAATGAATTATGCGGCTAAACTAAAGGTTAAGTATGCATAAAAACCATCCAGGATATCAAAACCGCGTTAAAGAGCCGGAAAATAGAACTTGTAGAATAAGGGCCCACAAAACTTGGAATAAAAAAGGACACGGATACGTATACAAAGAACCATAAAAAAGGGCAAACTTACGAAGGGACAAGCTTTGTTGGCGGCGTGCCGGGCGCTGCTGTTGTCACCCATGCTAAGCTGCATGTGAGAAGAGCCACAAGGAGACCCACGGACACGGGAGGAAGGTAACCGCAAGTTCGGCAGGCAGAGCCGCCGGCCATTCCCACGCGGGTTACCTATAGCAGAGAAACACCCCACCCGCAAGAAAAATGACAGGGATTCCATGAAAAGAAAAGAAAAAAAAGGAGAATAATTATTGAACTTCGATTAAGTCGGCGGCATTGCTCGATTAGGAAAATTCGACCGCCATGGACGGAACTTTCTCACACAAGTAGGGCGAGTTTCGAGTTCAAAGTTGCAGAAAGGTCAGGTTGTCATAGTTACGGTTCCACATCATCAGTGCTTTTCACTGTTGTGGGTCGCTCATTGCCATGCATGCAGCACGTGACAAGCCCCGCCCCTTTTTCCATGTGCATCGCCCTGCTGCAACTCGGTTTCTTTATGGTTTTGTGTGAGGGGGGGGGGGGAGTCTATAAAAACAGTTACTGCACGTAATGCAGAAGCGTGGAGATGGAAAGTAAAAGGAAGTAAAAATGAAACAGAGAAGGATCGGAAACAGAACTTGCGCTAAGGTTCTTCCAGTGCTCTCATACCCGCTAACCCATCTCCCCTCACATATACAACACACCCTGTTCCCGTCCCGAGATCAATACCTTTCAGGTAACAAAACCTAGTACAACTATAGCGAGGTGGGGAGATTTTGTTTTGCTTTATGCAACCCAACCGCACATCAAGCTTTCTTTCGACGAAAGGGTCTAAAAAAAAGCCACTGAAGTAAAAAGACTGATAATGCGAAGTAGATGGCAAGAGAGCCAAGAGAGCTCTATAATTAGGAAGCAGGGTGGCTGCCAGTACTGTACGAGGAACGTAAAGGGAGGAGCTTAACGCGACGTAGTTGGGGAGGAGCAAGGGGGCATTCCGTGAAGCAATCTTAATGTGCAATAATGCATTCAAGGAATCATTTGTCAGCTTCTACTTCCCCAGATGGCTTGGAAAGTAGTAATATAATATTCTCTCATTAGTACCTAACTTCGGACAAACAAACACGTCCCAATCACTTGAAGGATTAAATCATTTGTCTACGGCAGCAACCAGAATAACAAACTGTACAGTTGTCTCGCTTTCCAAGGCGAGGGAATAATATCCAAAAAAAGTCGCAATTGCTTCACAAGACTCCAGACGTGATTTAGACACAGCAATACGTAGTAATGACCTTACAGAAAGATAACAAAGCTATTGTCGCCATTGTTATGCGTATTCCCCGTGGAAAAGCAACAATGAACATCTGGGGACACGACTGGACATTCTAGCTTACAGTAGGTACCCGCTGACTTCAACTAGATTTACACTGCGCAACTGGACCGCTGTGCTAAGTTAGGTTAGCTTTCGTAAGAGAAAATAATATTAAGTTAGGTTAAGTTAGTTCGCGTAAGTTAGGTTACTTAAGAATCCTCTAGTAGCAATTGGGAACAAAAGAATTGGCTGCGACTCTACCAGAATAACTTCTAACAGTCTTATTTCCCTAAACACGCTCAGTTATGAAACTTTCTAGGTGTTTCAGTTTTTCTTTCATCAGCCAATGGGATTACTTGATAATCTCTATGCCTAGCGTAAGAGTACCGAGATTAAAAGGAAAGTTATCTAACGCAAGTTGCCCAGTGTGCATGTATTAAAAGCAACAAAGACCTGTACTAGAACACAGCGATGTGGCCAATCCTTTTAGCGTTCAATAAGCAAGATGGTATGCACTCTGGGGCAAGTTCCTAGGGTACGTTCCACCCTCGTGCATCGCCACGTAAAGCTGTGAAACACGGCCGAGAAAAAGGCAAGAAATAAAATGGAAATGTTCTATGGGAGGGCTGGTATATAAAAACGGACTCCTCAAAGAGCAAGGAAAGCCTAATTTTAAGCTACGCTTTGGGGCTGCGGTTGCGGACTTGGTAGTGGTTGTTTTTGCAGAAGCCAAAGTGTCAAACCTACACCTGCAAGGCTCCCAGACTTTTATGCCTAGCGCGTGTCTGAAAGCCGTTACTGAGCATCGGTATGCAGAAAACGTATCAACTTTGGCCTCCAACTTTTAGACACAAAAGATCATAAACAAACCCCCAAAAGGAGAGAGAAAAAAATCATAGGTCAATGCGGCTTTAGGAGGTTGTTTGCTTTTGTATCAAGATTAGTAATCACTTTATGCTTTTCTCCACTTGGGAAAGTTATAATGGCAGGCGGTACGTGTATCCTAACCTGTTAGCCTCAAAGTAGGCGTGTTATTATGCGGCACAATTCACTCCGGCGAGCGCACTCCCTCTTCGCGAAATATCCGACAGTCTGTTTTCTTCACTGCAGACAAGGGGGCGTGGCCATCTCCCGTCACTGTATCCTAAGCCATCGGCACTGGCACCTTGCACGCCACGCCCCCTGAATCACGAAACGCCACTAACACCCAGGTACATGCCTAAACACGCCTCCTTCGCTCTGCAAACCTTTTGCCCTCAGGCAACACTTTTCAATTTTTCCTGGAGAATTTCCCCTCAGGCAGCTCGCATGTACAAAGGGGGTAAGAAACGAAGGAAAAGTTAAGTCACAAAGCACCAGAACTACAATCAGTTCTACGCTTAATGCTCGCCGAAAGCCCCGAAAGATAGAAAAGGGAGTCTGCTAATCTCACTAAAGAGCGATGAAAGACAGCGTAGGAAGCGAGCAAGTGGTCGGATAAGAGCTTGGTCGAAAACTGGCGCCGCGACGCCGGTGCGAGAGCCACCGAGTGCATGAAAAAGACGTCGACGACTGTGGGAGAAACGTAGTAGGGACTGGAGAAGGGAGGGTGAGGGGGTGGTTCCACTGGAGTGAACATGGAAAGGAAGACAAACTTGGAAAGCCCGTCCCATTTCTCCTGCAACCCCACCCACCCGCCCAAAGATACATTTATACACACACACTCCCATATTCACATATCCAGCAACTAGCCTGGCCTTTTCCCCGAGCCAGCCTTATTGACCTGCCTTAGTTCATGACCTGGTTCTGCTACACGCCATTTTCGCCTGCCCACTCCAGTACTGCCGCAGAACCAGCTCGGACAAGAATTCCGCGGGAAAAAGACGCCAATACCTACGTAAGACAATCATGCATAAGAAAAAGAGGAGAGTATATTTTCGTTTCGACCCTTGTCAAGGCTCAGTGACCCGTCTGGGGTATCAGTCAGAGGCATCATCCAATTAAGAAAGCAACGATTTTCGCTCCGAGCTTCCATATGCGGCCCCCTTGTCAACCCCCCAGAGAGTCGACAAGATTAAAAACCAACACAAAAGAAGGTTATGTCGCGCAAAATTCCTGATTACACAAGCATTACAGGAATGGAAGACTCATTTTAAAAATTAGGGAAAAAAAAGCGCCCCTCCGTCATGACGATATACTTGGGTTCATCATGTATTACGCTTTTCACTACCCCTTGACAGGGGAATATATCGGTTACAATATCGCATCAAGAGTGTAAGGCATGTAACAAAGGCAACGAGGGTGAACGGGAACTTTTTCTTTTTCATAATTTAGGAGGAAACTTATGTTACAAGATCACACTTTCCAGTATGAGTATTACAATTAAAGGGGTAACAAAGACTGCAACCGTAAGGAAAAGACTTATCGCACGCCACGCCCAACCGGAGTCCAAATAATAAAAAAAGGGGGTCTAAAGGATGACGCAAACGTTGCTTGTATGGTTTCCGTTTTCATCAAATTTGGCGTCCGAAGGATCCCAGTCGTCTGTTGGTGTGAAAAGTCACGACAAGATTCGCCATGTTTTGTCAATTAATACCAAGTTGAGAGCCAAGCGACAGTGGAACGAAACAAGGGAGAGATGAAAGGAGAGCGAGATAAAAAAGTTACGACAACATGCAAGAAACGAGTTGGCTGAAACGTATAAAAAATTTACCTATGCTTTACCTTCGAGGCGGAGGAGGATTTTTTCGGCCTGCTCGGGAGTATTAGCACTGAGTAAGCCCTTAAGTGTCACTGTTGACACTCGCGGATGCTGTATAGCTTCACATCTTTCAACGAGCTTTTTCAAGGAATCCTACAGAAGCGAGAGAGAAAATAAGATGGTTAGGAGCCGTGTTTATGTTGACACAAACGTAAAAGCGTTGGCTCAAGAGTTCTATGCGGTTCTAATGGTAAACATTGTAGCCGAAAATGGGTAACCCTTTCTTTTATATCTTCTCAGTATGAGAGGAAAGGAAGAGGGGAAAGACGGGGAATGAAAGGGAAATTTTTTTATCTGCAAGGAAAGTTTGTTACTAGTTTTTGCTGAAGCCGAGCTTGGGTCTTTTTCATGAGAAGCAATTCAACGATAATGCCTTGTTTCTGGGGATCTACAGGGCGACCATTGAAACTGAAGCCTGCCATCAAATCCGACGTCCTACAACAAGAAACAGATCAAGAAATCACGTAAAGCCGTACAAGAACCTCTAAGCTCGTCCTTTCCACAGAAATAGAACGAAAGAGACAGAAAGAGAGAGAAAAAAGGACTATAGAAACAACGTAGGTCTACGCCAGTCTATGAGTAATGTTTACCGTGAAAATATTTGCCGATCGGACCGCAGTAATTCTTTCGTCGTGAGGCCCCCATGGTTCGGTAACGCTGACTTGCGGATGTATTGTTTGCCCATGATGGTTACAGTTACCGAGCCAGAGTTGAGATATTCGATAAACTGCGTCGTTGCGGGAGCGCAAGAAACCATTCGAACGTGATGCCAATCAGGGTTACCAGTGGGGCCGGATTTGGTAGTAAGGGTATCTTTTTGGTCATTATAGAACTTGTACGTACAATAAATATCCTGGTGAGAGAACAACATACAGAATGTCATATTATTCCTGCCGGAGAGGAAATGAAAGAGGACATACCGTGTATTTGTTTGGCAAGCCTCGGCAACCGAGGATTTTGAAATTGAAATGTACGTTCTTTCCCAGCAATTGGTCCGGAGAATCCACAAATTTATCATCCGCTTCATTGTAATCCCTGCCACGTCCATCGCAAGGCACAACTTCAATCTTCCAATCCAAAAAATAAATAAATAATAAAAATGGAATAAAAATAGCTCAGAAAGAAAACAAAAAATAAATGAAAGTGCGACAACGAGGAGGACGGAACGAACTCCTACCTGCATATGTCCAATTTGGATGCCTTTGAGGTTCGTGACTTCTAAGTTTTCTTTCAGTTCAACCATGAAAGCTAAAGGTTGCAGAAATACGCGGCAAGTGCCAACGATGACTTCCGTGTCGACGGACTCAACAAAAGGATCGCGATCCTAATCAAAGTGGTTCCCAAAGTTAGAAGGATAGCCGATGAAAACCGATGCAAATATTGTACTTCAGGTAAATCCCAGTCGTTATCTTCCTCGTAATTTTGGTACATTTCTTTCATGAGATAAAGGCGGCTCATAAATTTTTCTTTCGGCCACACGTATTCTGTTCCATATTCCAGGTTCTTCATCTTAACGAATACCTGCAAAGTTCAAAAGGTCTCTATGAAAACTGTGTTTTTTTATCATAAAAAACTGGAACAACGAAAGTGCTATTTGCCCCTAAAAAACAGTGCTGGATTAGATTTATGACCAAATAATACGCTTATCGTACACACCTCGGGTTTCAAAGGCGGAGCCCCCGGGACGATCTAGAAAAGCTGGCTCATTAGCATGCAAACTAGTGTGTAGTTGAGTTGGCAAGTATGAAAAGGGATAAACTTACCTTAGCGGGCCCATTGTCCTGGCCTAAAACCTGGGGCGCAACTAACACAATTTCAAATTTCACTTTCTTGTCCAATTCTGCACTAATTGAATTGGCCTCTTCAATAGCCGGCATGATTTCCATCAAGTCAGTTTGCAGTTTTTCAGCATCTATAATTAAAGAAGCACACACATTAAATTACGTCTTACAGCAATAAATGACAAAGTTCAGGGCTCGAGCGTTTTACCTCGTGTCGGCGCTGTTCCCATTTTCAGACCAGCTTTTGCAGCAATTTCTTGTTGCGCGTATTCATAATCAATGACAGGATAGTTCTTTTTCTTTATATCAGGTTCATTGGGATTCTGGAACACCCATATCTGCGTGCTTCCAAAGACCAGTCTAGGAAAAGAAAAGACCAGTCTTCGGTTATTAAATTAATTTGGATCTATTTTGAAACTTTAAATTGTGCGAATTCCGAATGTATTAAGACACATTTTTTAGCAAAACATTCATTAAAGTTACTTAATCGAATATAACTAAATAAGCGATTTCACACGTCGCCGCTTAAGCTCGGGTAGGCTAACAGATTAACACAGTTTGCTTGTCTAACTAACCATCATTATTAAAGTTCTGTCACCTCCATCAAGAGAAAAAGGTCAACAGAAACGAACAAAGAAAAAAAACATAGTAAATGCGAAAGAATAACCGTTTTAAGTTCGTTTACCTCGGTTTACATACAGCAACTTAACCAACTTAAGTAGACTTTGCTTCTTTTGCTTACCCATGGTTAACCTTACCCATGATTTACATTTTCCCACCCGAGCTGCGGTTATGCAAAATAAAACTGATGCTGACGGTAACAACTTCCAAGACTACTTAACCATGGATAAAATGAAAGGTAACTTATGTTGTTGTTGTTTTATCCTGACATTCATCCAATGGTAAAGTTTTTAGTGAGAACGCAGCTTGTGCAGAAGAGTTTACCGAAGCTTTAACAAAAGTTTGGTTTAACTTGAACTTTGCATGCATTTGCAATATATATGCAAAGTCGAGTGAAGTGCAAGTATCGTGTATACCTGTCATTGTGATAAAGTTCTGTTTCCGCCACGACGACCGATCCGTTGACTAGCACGCGGCAATCCTGGTTGATGGGTCTTAAAGTGGTCTTATCCTTTTCGACTGTGATAACCGCATGGGTTTCTTGCATTCCAGGGCCGATCATAACAATGTCGGATTCCTGGCCGCGCTGATTCCCGATTTCCGTTGATCCGCTGGGGAGGATATGAACGACACGGCCGGAGAGCATTGGGTCAATGTTCAGATTATACAAATGAGGTTTGCTTTTCTTCTGAGCTTCCATTTTCGCCACCGATGTGTCCTATAGACCCCAAAATATACAAAAGAAAATACTTACAAAATCAATAACAACACGCGAAATACAAACATAATATTAATTATGTATAGTAATAATAAACATAAGAAATAATCTTAACTGTACTTTGTGATGGCGTCAAGTTATCTTTGACATACTGTATACACATGACAATAAAGCGAGCGACAACAGGCGCAAGCCTATGTCGAATTTAAAAATAAAAAAATAAAAAAATTTTAACTGTAAAAAATAATATTAAGTATAAATCATAATACTAAATATTGTAGAAAAAGAATACTAAATATAGATTAGAAAACGAAACAATTCCTTTCAATACAGAAACAGTAACGAGCTTTGCTAACACCGTTTAAAAAATTATATAAAAAATATATAATTTTATTATTATTTAAAAAAATATTTTGTTATTATATAAATTAAATTCTTATATAAAAATAATAAAAAAGATTAAATATAAAAAATAATAAAAAGATTAAACAGAACATACCAACTGTAACGGGTAATATTAAAAAAGTTGTACTATCGATACAAGAAAATGTACGTACCCCTTTCTCTTGCTGCGCTTGTCGAAGTTTTTCCTCGTAAGACTTCCTCATCTCGGCCAACTCGTTTTCGTTTTGCTTCATGGCCGCTCGTGTTTCTTCTTCCCATTTCTTCCGCGCTTCTGCAATTTCTGAACCAAAGTGTGTTTACGCAGTCAAAAATGACAATTACACATTGATATCTAAAGGGGACCAGAATCTGGTAAATACAATGAATTAAACGTTACCTGTTTCCGTCAGTGCTTGGCCACCGGCTTCGGCCATCATGGCTGCTGGATCCATTTTTCCCGACTGGATCATTTTCTTCAGCCGATCGTTCTCTTCTTTGAGTTCTCGAATCATCTTTTCTGTCGGATCTTCGTTAATTACAGCCTTGGTGCGAATTTGCTTAGCGCGATCAGCTAGAAACATTCCAAGTCGTCTTTTTAAGTTCTCTCTACGACAGGAAGTTTATGATACTGACCATAACGCAAAGTGGAAATGGTTTCTTCGTAGTTAATATCCGCCGGACTGATGGCGGCAATCATGACCGTCTTGGAATTCCCTCCCAAGGCATTCATGAGCAATTTGGTGAGGGCGGAATCGCGGAAAGGCACTTTGGTGGACTTACCATTGGCTTGGTCGGATAAGGCAGAAATGCAATTGCCCAAACAGGATAACGATTGATTTATAGCAGCTCCTTCCTTCAACCGTTCACCACTGCTCCCAGCAGCTTCTTGACGCTCGCTATTGAAATTGATCAAGAAAATCGATGAAACAAGGAATCTCGCGAACAAAACTGCAGACCAACGCTCATATATCATGTATGGATCGTCTCGTACCTTCCGGCTAAGTCTACTAAATTAACAACAGCCGTTTTTGCCGTTTCTTGGCCTTTGGCGTTTTTGCTGGTTTGCACGAAAGTGATGCCTACTATTGTGTGAGCACGGGAGGAGGTGGCGTTCATGTTGGTGGAGGCGACGGTGCGATTCACGGTGCCTTCATCCATCTTGGCCTGAATTTCTTCATAGCTGCTCACTAGGACGCTCTTTAATCCTTCCGCTGTCAAAAAAAAGGAAGGAGAGAAAAGAGAATGTAATTACGAGCATGACAATGTAAGCTTCTTTCTGTAATGAAGTCAGCAAAGGTTTAATTATGTTACCATAAAAGCCTTTCTTGGGATGCTCTCGAACCTTAAGACCCTTCTTCAGCTTCGAGGCGTCGAGCAAGTCCCGGACGACTTCATTGTAGATTTCCAGCATGGAGACTTTCACTTCAAATTGCACTGGTTCCTTGGCAGCTTGCTTTGCCTTGATCCCCGCGAAAAGTTCGTGACAAAATTGCGGAACAATACCTGTAGACAACATTCTTTTGTTACTTTTCCATTCACTTATAAGACCCAGCTACTACAAAAATGCAAAAAATTAAAATGAATAATACGATTATATTTAACTGTTAAATAATAAATTGAACTATGAATCTTACGAATTAGCTGAATTTCTGTAGATTACCCAATAATTGCGAGTAACCTTAATAATTGTATATTTCATGTTACCTTAATTCTTAGGTAAGGAATACTCTGTTCACATTAAAAGTGTTAACACGGCAGATATCCGAGTGTAAAAACACTTCAACTGCCCCCAAACGTGAACGACGTAAGTATCACGGGAAAACAGAGTTACCTTCATTAGACTTTGTAGTTCGCAATACACACACAAAAAAACAGCTTAACTAACCGGGAAATTCCACTTTCTCTGGGCAAAGAATAGCTGAACCATTTACACCTTATAGGGACAAATCGGCCCTAAAAGTAAAATCTAGCCACAAAAAAGCTTCACTACCAATTGTACTTCGTGTTCATCACACAAGTAAATACAAGACCATTGGCCCTATGTCGCGGCCCTAATACTGACACGTGTAGCCACGAGAACAAAATCGATCGTAAGTTGAGGGTTAAAATCAAGACTCATTAGCGTTGTTTGAACATTGTATAAAACTATTATCCTTAGCACAGGCTGAAAGCTTTTCTGTAAGAGCAATTAAGTTTTTCTTCAGCATGCGGATAATGAATATCTCGTACGTGAATACATTTGTTCGTCACGGGGGTAAAGTGACCCAGGGCATTCGATGAGTATGAATAAGGGTCAATTGACAGTTAAGGCGACGTTTTACTGCCCTCTTTTAAGGGAAGCTGGAAACAAAAGAACAGACATCAACCGCTCGGGATTTAGCCCACGTTTTCCTCCATAAACTTCTATGACGTTTACTTTGACTATTCTCCTCTTATTGGTATGTAGAGAAGAGGTTCTACTCTAATACGGCATTCCCCATATTTATGTGGTTCGCGTAAATGGAAACCGCGAAAACTGAACCACGTATTGTACGCGTCAGATGGGAGTGCGTTCTGCGTGTTCCAAAAGCTTACTCTTGACGTAAAATTCATTGTTAGCTAAAATTGCCATTTTAATAAGTAATGGTCACTAATAATGAAGACGAAATGGCTACACTACGATCATTAATTTACACACATCTAAAATTTTACAGGCCCCACAACTGTAATGTGGCTTACGCGAAATGACTTCTCGACCCCTAGGAATGCATTTAATATTGTATTGCAGTGACATACTCACATTTTGTATGGGACTCAGGCGTGAGCACATGCTGACATTTATGTGTGTTTCTAGTTCAAAATTTAACAGATTTTCAAGTCAGAAATGACTGACGTTCACTGTGACTACATTTTTTATTGATAAGTAGAATCAAAAGTTCTACTGCTTGGCAGACGTAGAGCCAGACTAGAGGAGGGATGGGACAGTGTGGACACTTTTCTATAGTTTATTTTTCACTTCACGTGGAGACAAAATTGTAGCCTAAAACTATACTCGTTAGATGGCCTGGTATCCTGGCTATCAAATGAGGCATTGTACGCTTGAAAAACACAAACAATAACACCAAACAACCATGAAAACTGGAGGCTCCTCCGACTGTCCAAAACAAGATACCGCGGATACAATTTGGACTTGGGTGTAGTGCGATTTGTCCGTGTGTTTTGCCATAAGAAAACTAATCGGTAGCCTTTTTTAAAAATACATAATAGACTTGAAATATCTAAACGAAAACTTAACAGTTATACTCCCTTTCGATATAGGAATCATCCT
>JAHZNP010000246.1:0-92791 GCA_020615345.1 Triops cancriformis
TTCGCGATTGAATCTTGTGTTTGATTGTTTTGAAGTAAATTTAAAACTTCCACGCGTTGGGCAAGTGTCAGCGTTTTTCTCTTGTGATCCATCTTTGCTTAACAACTGTCGGCACTGAACTGAAAATTGCCAACGAGAGAGGTCAAAGGTGAACGGTGGTGAAAGCTAGTTACGTCCTGTTTTGAAAACCTGTTCCACAATCATTCTTTCCAGGGAATTACTGACGCCCCTTTTAGGGCTTAAGTAATTAGTGTCGTCGGGTATGTCAAAGGGCATCATTATATCCGGATTAACTAACCATTGCCAAATACCCCATGGGGCTTCAAAATTATATCGCTAAATGCGAATAATCGTTATAAGCGATATCGTTAAAAGCGAATATCGTTTTCGTTGGGTTAAATGGGACTAAAACGGGACCGTAAGTTTTGTATCGTTATAGGCGGGTTATCGTTATATGCGATATCGTTATAAATGGGTTCCACTGTAATATTTTTATGTAGTAAAAAGTAGATAGAAAAGTAAGTAAAAATTACAATATGCTATGCTTGGTAAAATATAATACAAAATAATATAATTTAATAGAGTAGAACAGAACTGAACAGAAAATGTATTGATAAAACTTACTAAAGTGCGTTACTATAATTTATGCTACACTTAAAACATCTCCTAGATTATGAGAGCCGTGTTAAGAATCCTAGGAAGACACAGAGTGTCTTTTTTGTACATTTGAAAATAACTTTTGCGTTAAGTAACCCAGAGTAAGTCTCAGCTTTGTAGATAAAGTGTAACAGCGGCCATTTGTTTTATCTTAATGTAAGTTGTTGGTCCCATTTCTCGGTAACTAGTAGTATTTATCTCTAGGCAATGTTATTCAGTGTAAAGTCGCCTAGTGTAAGGAAAATATAGCTCGCAATAGGTTCTACGATGACGTTCTAATTCTTGCAACTAAAAAGGTGTCTGTCGAGGAGACAGAAACGGTCATAAAGTAGTCCACACAAACAAAGGTACACCCGAATTATTTTGTACGTTTCATAACTTTACCCGTGCAGCTATATTTCACTCCTTTGTGTAATTAACACGCGCTAAGGTACTGACAAACGCTAGCAATGTAATTTTGAATAATGCATTACAATAAAAAAACGGACGAGAGACATGCAAACCTTGGATGTAGTCAGTTGAAGGGGGTTCTTGGTAATGTTTGCTCAAAGTACCTGCATGACTGGACGTGAAAGCGTTTTCAAAGCTATAGAATATGAGTATAGACTGTATACACTATGCTGTACTGTGCGACACCGGATGTTTGACGTCTACTTTTTTCTCATCTTATTATAAATGTACACTACTACAAGTTCCTTGAAGGAATATTGGATTCACGAAAAGCGACGGTCCATTCTTTGGGGCTTGGGAGGGAAATAAATCTGTAAAAGCCAAGGCTAATGGGCAAAGGAAGTTCAGCTCGTCAAAGCAGGAATTTACCTGCTCAAGCGGAACGTTCTTCTGAGATGAAATCGGCCAGGAAAAGCTATTTGGTAGCTAATGCAATGTCGATATGCGATCACGCAACACAAGCGTGCGTTACCAACGACACACGACGAGAAAGAAAGGAAGTAGCTTCTATCGTGCCGTACAAGGTTCTGGTTCTCCTTTTCATCTTTTTCTCTCTTAATGATCTGTAAAAACAATTAAGGGCTTTCATTTCTTTTCAGCCCCCAGGAGTCTCTGTTTCAATTGACAACCGCCCCCCCCTCCCATATCCCACAGTGGTGATATTCATTCAATGGAACAAAGGAAAAATTCTGTGTACATGTGTGTCATCTTGGGTATCTAGGTTGACAGGAAGAGGTGGAGCGATTTGGGAGGTTATATGTGACGTTTCTGTCTGGTCTAAGGTCACAAAAAAAGAGATTCCTGTAGTCTTTATTTTGGGAGCCGTAAACAACAAAAGCAAAGTTTTCATTGTAGAGCCAAGTGGTCTTTTCATTACCGTACCTAGGATAATGGACTATTCCGTGTTCATTTCCGCTGCCTTATGATATGACTTATCAACGAAACAAGTAATGTTAGGACAGAGGATATGAGGAGTGTAGTACTGGGAGGTGGGGTACAAACGGACGACTGGGGGCGCCAGTCGGGATGATCTTTACTGCACACTACTAGGGCTTGTCCTTTCCCCACCGAAATCTCGGAAAATAAGCTTCTGGCCTGCCTATTAAGAAGACGACTCTGGTTTACTAGCCTGAAATGAGTTTCGCGGATTAGATTATTAAGCCATTTTACCTTCGTCCCAATTCCTTCCCCATTTGCTCCTTTTTCGTTAGGGGGAGGAGAAGAATCAAAGGAGGCGAGTACATATCTTCTTATCATTCCGGTACATAACTTGATCATATATCCAGCTGCAAAAGGAAAAGGAGAAACGAAGCCAAAGAAACGGAAGGCCAGAGAGCTTTAGGTACGTCGTCAAGTTGGTTGACATGATGGATGTAACATAAGTATGCATTTTCTTCCCTTTTTTACACTGCGCTCGTTCTTGAAAAACGAAGATCAAAAAGTCCCTTTTGACCTGATCTAAACCGGTACATACTCTAGTAATTCTGCATATATTTCCTCTTCCACAAAAACGCCCGAAATGTAAAAGACAGCTCGTGTCACATTCCGCGTTACCAGCTACCTAGCCCGCCAGTTCATTGTTGCCTGGACTCAAACATAGCGTGGGCTGAGGGCGCTACTGTTTGAGCACGTGTTTTGACTTTGCAGTTGGTTAAGAAAAGTTTGACGTACGGATTTAGTACAGCACAATATGGTGTGGAGGTTCATTAACCAGTTTCGGAAAACGACACTATAAAGCCCGTCCCTTAAATCACCCAGGTCGTAGGAATGCTAATAGAGAGAAAAAACTATACGGCTATCATAAAACCCAGTTGTAGCCGCCATGAGTGCTTAGACTGTACAACCGTAAAAATAAAGAAGCCATAGTTTTCACGTATATACAGTGTATGTATAGTAAATTATGGAGACCGAAGAATATTTTAGCATGTAGTCGGATTGTTGGAATGATAAGTTGTGGCTCGTTGTCGATAATAATGTACGTCGATAAACGCGGATGAGTTCAGAAAAGCATGCGGATCATTCTGGTACCAGTTCTTGCAATCCATCGAGAATACAAAGTTGGTAATTGAGTACCGTTTTTCTCGTTTGTTATCGGTGTGAATGCAGGGACGTATACGTTGAGCCTGTGCGAAAGTCAGTAGCAGACGAGGTGGAGTTGGAGTCAAGACAAGAATGAATTTTGGGTCTTTTCAAGCAAGCTAATTTTTATCGTTCCTTATGTGGCAGTTATATTTGAAATATCGAAGATCGATGGTTGGCATCTGACTTTTTTGGTGCAGACAGGGGGGCCGGTAGGGCTATACAACAGCGTTCGCCTAATAATATGACAGGTCCCAGCGAAGATGACAAAAGGTTGAAGCCTAAAATCGACAACGCTTCTATCTAAGAATTTTATTATAAAGAGCGCGTTGCGCATCCTCGAACGTGCCCAATTTTTTCTTCGACTTTCCACTATTGTAATGTATTTTTTTTCCTCCCGAGATTTATTCTGTTATAAGGGAATCGTGTGGTCCCTTTTTTAGTGCAACACGTCCGCCCTACTGAACCGTGTTAGCTAAATGAGATTGAAATGGCAGGAGCGGGGAGAAAAAGTTGAGGGATGTTAAAGCGCAAAAATGGAGGTACAGTTCAAGTAATATGACGGCTCAGCAATGTGAGCTTGACAACTTTTGCACCCCTCCCCTATTTATTCCTTCTTTTCCATGGGAATTTCCAAGATTGCGAGACCCTAACAGACACGGAAAGGGAACTAGGAGCAAAAACATGGCCCATTTTTTTACGTACAGTTTTCAACTTTGTGCTGTGCCAACTTCGCATGAAGCAAAGCAAACAGTATGGCTTGCGACCTACCTTTTTATAACCTTGCCATGTAGATCTGCACGTTGCCTTGTTGCTTGTTTCCAACTCGACACACTGCAATGGCCACCTTGTTTGCTCTTGTCATTAGTTTGTGCGAGACCGAGTACCCAACTTTGGGCGCGGGCAAAAAAAAAAGTCTGGAGTACGAACATTTATGTAGCTCTCGATTAGTCTTTAAAGAGCCCTTTACCTTTTCCTCCCAATAGCCTGTCGTAGAGGCAAACTAGCGTGAGCGAATCATCAAAACCTCTTCACGAAATCGCAATTCGCCAACCGAAAACAGGGGTACGTCGCCGGACGTGGCCAGCGCCGCGCCGCGGCCAAGCTACGCCGCGCCGAATCCCTTTGGCTTCAACCCGTCCCTTTTCCTTTCGATCATGGGCGGGGACATTCGAATCATGCGGGGATGTTGCGACTAGGGCATAAAACGTCTCCGGCCAGCTCTCCGAGTCTCACTAAGAAACCAGCCGCAGACAAGCTACAGATAACAAGTGAACTTGACAAACTTGACATCCCCACCTTAAGTTGGACAACGAACAGGGGTTAGCTAACCCTTTTCCCCAGTTTCCCGTCCCTATCGCCTAGGGACGCTGCGGTACAGTTAGGAACGTCTCTTACCGTTCCTGTTACCGAGGACGAAGCCAATGAGTAGAGACTGCAGCACGGCACCATTGTAGCGCCGAGTGACGCTTTGTCCACTTTTCTCTCTTGTTTGTTGCCTTTAGTGGTTACGCGGCTGAGTGGAAGAACTCCCCCCAACGACGGATTCAAGTGACATTTCAGTGAATATCTGCTGCGGCAAAACCTCAGCAGGAACGCACACCGCGCTTGTGGCCAGGGTAATAACCGCGTCTACCGCTGCTGGTTCGGTTTGGCCCACGCTTGAGCGGAGCCCGGGAAATGTAGGCCGAGACAGACGTTCAAGTCATTTAGTACGCTTAACCGCCCTTACTTTGCTAACTCTTAAATTATTTAACAGGTCCGCAGATGGCCAAGGGGATTTTTTTCCCCTACGCTTTTTGCTTTCTTTCTAAAAAGCTCTTGAAAGCTTTCAGCAACCGGTGCAAAAACACCACGCCCTGCGAGTTTTGCTTCTAAAACTGAATTACAGTCCACGGCTCTTGCTAAGTGTTATGACGTCGTGCAATTGGCTGAAATTTATTATTGCACCTATGGCGAGTGTTAAGTCGTTAACTTAAGCAGTTAAACTACAGGACCGGGGAAGAACCTTATCTCGCGTCTTTTTTAATTATGACTCTTTTGAAGGGAGGTAACTTTTTGGTTTTATTTATTTTTTATATTTTGTTTTCTTGAAAGGGCGAAAGAAAACTTGCTTAGGATGTAGAAATAACGCGTGCCAAGAACGCTGTTTCCTTAGCTCCCGGGGGGACGATTATGGCCGAAAACCTAATTCAGCATTCATTGATGCAACATCACAGACTTACACGCTACCCTTGTAACGAAAAATAAAATAAAACGACCAATTTTCCTTTTTTTCTTTTCTTTCGTCGTCACAGCCAGACAAAAGCTCAGCTGACGCTGAAACCATTCGGGGCGTGGGCTTCTTTTTCGGTCACGAAGCGAATTTAGGACGATTGTGAACTTTTTCGAGAAAGTGCACCGAGTGAGTGGTGAAGTGTAACAGTTCAATCCCCTCATGAAATCTCATCGATTTGAACCACAAAGAGAGCAAGAGAGAGACACACACACACACACAAAAAGGAACTTTGACGAAAAACAATTCGCAAACGCTGTGGACATCCGGACAAGTTGTATTTTTTTTTTGTCCCACCACCCCGGCGAGCCATTGCGCAACAAAAAATGTCAAATTTGAACCTTGAAAAAACGTATCAAATTCAAGTTAAGGTCCGAACTTGGGGAGTTTTGAGATTGACAAAAAGAAAGAAATGCGAAGGACGAACGCAACGGACCAGTCAAGAAGAAAACGAGATGAGATGGCTACTTTTCAAAAACCCCTTCACTCTCTCGCTGTTCCCCAGGTCAAATTTCAGCAATTCTCTCTCGATTTCCACTCAACGGACAATTTCCCAACCGCCAACAGCCGACAATTGTTACAATTGCTGCCCGAAAAAAAGCCACAAACCGGCGAGAACTGCGGCGGAGCCCGATATCGCACTACAACACGGCGTTTTATAACCGATCCTTGCCTACTTTATGGTAAGTTGTACGTCTTGTGCATTTCTATTGTTACCTTAGCGGTATCTTCCACCGCCAAGAGAGAGTATTTTGTCGAAAACCTTGAGAACGCAAACAGAAATTCAGACTAGGCGTTCATCGTAGGATGGTTTCATAAGAAACTGGTACAAAGAGAACGCTTTTCGTTAGTGCCTTGTCCCAGTTTCCTGTTAACTTCATGGTCCTTGTTTATAAAAAAGCGGTACAGTGGCAATATGTTTCTTATGCTGCTCTGTACCACTTTATGCTGAACTTTACATGTTGGCATCCCCTGAAAAATGACGAAATCGTTAATAAGAAAGGTTAGTTGTAACTGTACTCAAGATTACTGTTAACGTCACAGTCTTTGTTTAGAAAAAAGCGGTACAGCGGCAATATGTTTCTTACGCTACGCTGTATCACTTTATTTTGAACTGTGCAAGCTGGAAAATGACAATGAAATGAAAAATGACAAAATCGTTCATAAAAAAAGTTAGTTGTAACTGTACTTGATTTATGGACATGTTTGGGTTTCGGGGTTTATAAAGAACCATACGTAAAGCGAGGCTGGGATTTGCGGCAAAAAGGAACAAAAGCCAGGCTTCGAGTTAGGCTAAGCCATTTTATAGCTCTAACGAGCAATTTTCGGACTACTGTTTGGCTGGCGGCGAGTAATTTTGTCAAGTTTTGAATGTCAGTGAAACCTAACTCTCCCACGACCCTCTTTTTTTCATTACATACACCACACAACAATATGGTAGGTCATAAAACAAAAGAAAAACAACCCACTACAATGTGGAGTCACCGAGTCTAGCTTAACTTTTATTTTCTTGTTCCGTAGCGCTGACAGAAAATAAGTGAAAGAAAAAACGCACGAAAACACTAGGACGTAGCGATGATACCAGCTAACGACTTTAATTACACTTTATTGGACAAGCCATTTTCATTAGAACTCACGGGCGGTGGGGGAAGGGGGGGGGTGAGGGGTGGAGACGAGCCGATGCAACTTATATGGCACTGGCGTGCGACAGTATTTCGGTTGACAACGGCACTGGTGACGTGAGCCTTTATTCCTGGGGTTGACCTCATCACAGGCCTTGATTAACCCTGTCTTTGGGAGCTTGATTAGATTAGAGTTGTCAGGATGGGGGAAGGACAAGAGCTGCCAAAGACAAAAACCCGATCCCAGGGGTGGGTGGGGCATTCTGGGGGGTGATAACTGTAGAGCTTCCACTTGTTCTCCTGCAACCCGAACGACAATAGGAAAAGAGCGGTAAAATAGGTATTAGAGAAAAAAATAGTGAAGCGCTTCGGACGAATTGACGTAAAGGCCAAAGCGAAGGCACTTTTTTACCGCATCGTAAAAAGAAAAACAAAGAATCTCGAGCATTGACATAAAAGCTCGAGTATGGCTCCTTGTCGGCTTTGTTCTTAGTACAGGATGTTTAGAACATCTATTGTTAACGTTGCCACTCTCCCTTGTCATGTTAATATAGGACGAAAAAAGGACAAACAAATAGAATCGCGTAACGCTGGGGAAGAAAAAGAAATTTGCGTGAAAACTCCAGGAAGCTTTGGGTAGAAAGCAGGCTTGGGCGGACTTGGAGTTGAACTGGACTTAAGTCCGGATCAAGTTCATTTTTTAGCAAATTGCGGAGTTGAACAAATCCGACAAGTCCTTTTTGTCCAGTGAGTTGAACTTGCACTTGGATTGTAGGCAAACTGTTATGGACGGAATTGGAAGGGAGTTGGACTTCGACGCTAAGGGACTTGGATTATGGGAGAAATGACGGAAGTCCGCCCAATAAAATAATCACTAGTAAAAGCTGAACTTCCATCAAAAGTAAATTCTTGGTAGTTTGTAGCTACTCTCTTTAGAAAGACGAGGTATTAGGTAAGAGGTGCTCATAAGGAATAATAGGGGAAAAAATTAGCGTATACTGTCGGCTTGCATTTTTAGGTTTCCAAGAATAGCGTGAAAAGTAAAAGCTCAACAGGCTAATGTACACACTCAGTAAGGTAGTTCTAATTTATCAGTCACCGTCGGGACTTTGTACGAAATGGAGTCCACCATTTACAAGCATCTTTTCCTCGTGAAATGTTATTCATTGTGGGAAGATTATTTTAAAGTGACCTGTGACTTCCGGATTTGTTCACATAAAATTCCAGGAGTTGGATTGGAGTTGGACTTGTCTGTGATGGAGAACAGCGGAGTTGGAGTTGGAACTGGAATTGGTTCTGTCGCAAAAACTTTGCTAGGATTTGGAGTTGCAATTCCCTTTAAAATCTCAAACAGACTTGAACTTGCCTGAAGTCCTTTTTTTCGGACTTTTGCCCAAGCCTGGTAGAAAGTCCAATTGGTAGCAATACCAGCGCCGCCTGCGGCAAGAGTAGAAACTTTCATGGGTGAGAGTTTTGAACGGTTAATGTAGAACGTTAATATGGGATATGGGTTAAATTGTTCAACCAATGCGCATATTTTCTTAATCGATTTGAGGCAATATGTAGAGATTCTTTAGATTTTATCTTTTACTAGGAAAAGTGTTGCGTGATGATTATTTGATTTTTTTAAACGCGAGTTACTTTTCTCAAGTAATTGAAGCTCATTATTAAACTTTTTGTAAGACCGTAAGGATGTTGAACGCAATGTTTGGATTAAAAATAGCTGAACTACGATTATATTTGCAATTAATTTTGATTTTTGGAAAGTTTTGGAAACCATTGGAGAAATAGAAGGTCGGAGATATGGCACAGAACTTGTAGTACCTTTTGCAGTGGCATAAGGAGCAGACTTGCATCCTGAAGTTTCAACAACTACAAAAAAATACAATAACACCTAGGCTTTAACAGCATTATACAGTTTGGAATATTTAATGAGTTTCGTTCTGTCTACAAGCTCATGAAACTGAATTCAATAGCATCACTTTCGGTCTCAGTATATGAAAACATAATCTGTTAAAGTTGGCTCCAATCTAGACCTAGAAAGAAATCCCTATTTTCTACCGATAAACGCCATATATAAATAGGAATTTGACTTCGTCGTATGCTTATCAGTTTATTAACTCAACAAATACTTATGTATTTAGCAGAATAGTTTTGTTTTCTTCCACCTTCAAAAGATAATGCATTTTTACAATGAAATAAAAAAGACAGTAAAAGTAAGCAATGTTTTTTGTTGTTTGTTTTGTTTTCCGAGAACGAAAGTCGGCTTTCGTCTCATGCGGTGTTATTATATTACCTTTTTCTCTAGGCTTACAGCACGATCAATTAAGCGTGCTAGAACAGAACAGGGAAATAATGAAATCCAACATATGACAATGAACAGGCTTTAAAGAAACACACACACACAAAAAGAGCAAGCCCTCCAAAAATTTCGTTAGCGACGGTGGGCGAGCACTTTGAACCGTCCTTAGGAAATCGCCCATGTCAAATGCGTTTTTTATACGGCCGCAAGGGGGCTCTGGCTGCACTGACCTCTAATGGCTCTGCAGCAACGGATTTCATTGAATTTACATCCCCAAAAAGAAAGAAGTAGAGATCCGGGGATTCATTTGACAAGGTCCAGTTTACAGATGAAAAAGCAACGGCATTTGCGTCTCGATTTAAGGCGAGCAGAAGAAGTTTTCCTTCCCGAGTGATGCAACTTCCGGACTTGGGTGCTGCAGAAACTTGGCTCGAGTTCTTCGCTGAAAAAAGTTTTTGGCTTTCCATTTTGTAAAAATGCGGCTGGTTTCAGTTTTAGCACGCTAGTTTTTTTTTCTCTCTCTCTTTTTGCTTCGTCCTGGCTGGCAATCTCCTTTCCGTTATGACGCAAAGCCAGCATACGTATTACTGTATCCATGTTCTCGTGACATTTCCGCCATTTCTTCCCCACATTCCCGAATTGCCGTGAGAGGAAAGGGTCGTACCCAGGGAACTTCAAAATAACGACCATAACTTAAGGGCCAAGTACGAAAACAAAAGGCTTCGCTGTCGAATTAGCATGCAAAGGGCGTGTGGAAAGCGGTACCACCCACCCGCCCACCCACCCATTTATGGGAGAAAGGTTAAGTTGGCTCAGACACACCCTCAAAATTACCTCGTTTTTTTTTGTCTGGCCTGCACTGGTTTTGAAACGCTTGTAGGAAGAAAGCATCAAATATGTCTTTATCATCCTGGGATCAAGTGAATTTGTTGACATTTGTAGAGCGTTATGGTATTATAACGTTGCCTTGGCAAAGCGAATCTTGACAACCTGGTCTAAGGGACGTGATTTGAATAAGCCTATTAGCCCCCCACCCCCATCCAAGTGTGGGAACGGAGCGGAAAAGTAGTGTATGGGCTGTTGAGAAACTTATCGACAAGAGTCAGCCCCTCGAACACTGTTACCTTCTCACAAGGATCATTACATAAATCATGGAGACGGAGACACATGGGCCCGTCGCTAAGCCGGGAAACTAATCAACTTTTATCGCGCTCTATGAAGATATTAAACGTTTTATTTGAGTTGCTTGGACAACGAAATTAATTAAATAATTCTTCTCTAGAAATACTGCTATAGAATGGGGTACATAAGAATAGAGTCTTGCTCGCTAGGTGACAAAAACGTGCAGGGTAAATGAGCCATCTAACAAGCCTTATTCTAAAAGCACAGCACTAACGGGACAGTTACCCAGCCAAGGAGTTTTAAGCCATTTGAACTTTCGTCGTTAGAAAGGTTCGTGTGAATTTAGAAAGGAACGTTTTGGTTTAATTCGACTTTATTGACTTAAGGCCCCGGTATACACACCCGTCTTATGGACGAATAACATGGGGGATTCGGGGGAGGGTTTCTCAATAATGGTTCTGTCAATTTCGAATCAATGTTGGCAGTAAAGTTGTTCTTACTAATATCCAGTGCATGTGTTTGAGACTTTTTAAAAATCTGATTTAATTAAATTTTAAAACTGTAAGAACATTTTGACACATTGTGAAAAATTTCAAATCTCGCTTTCTTGTGCAGTAGGTATGTTTCTTCTTTATTTTTTAGTGAAAGCAAGATTCAAATTGGACGAGTAGTTTTTACGAAATCATGACTAGAATTCCCAAATTTTAGTAAATGATTTCGTAAAAACTAATCGTCCGATTTGAATCTTGTTTTCACCAAAAAATACAGGAAAAAATACCTACTGCACAAGAAAGCCAAATATTAAATTTTTCAGTATTTCAAAATGTGAAAAATTTCGCCTAGAGTTTTTAAATTTAACGTAAACATATTTTAAAAAAATCTCGATCAAGTGCACTAGATATTAATAAGAAAAACTTTACTGCCAACATTGATTCGAAATTGACTAAACCATTATTGAGAAACCATCCCCCGAATTCCCCATGTTATTCGCCCATAAGAGGGGTTTGTATACCGGGGCCTTAAAGGCGGACAAAATGACGTAACAATTAAATTTTGCTTAATAACAATAATCCTTTAAATCTATAAAACCCGGAAACCTCGGGTCGCTGATCTGCAACGATTGCGGTGCAGTATTTCATGTACCCACAAGTAATGTCATGATCATTTTGGAGAATTAATTGTAAACTAGTGGTAGGTCAGAATCATGGTGTCAACCCTGCAACACTAGATGGCGATAACTTCGGGTAGAATCTATATTAAGAAAAGCTTTAGACCCCTTAACCCCCAGATACAAACCCCTCACTATGGAATAACGTTAAATATTTATTTTTTTGCCCCTTACTAATGCGAATAACATGATGAAGTTCTGGGGGTGAATTCGAAAAAACTTTTCAGCATTATCACCAAACGATGCTGACACTAAAGTTGGCTACTGATACTTGCCACCTGTGATCAAAATTTTCTTTACAATATTTCTAATTAAATTTGTAAACTTGAAGCTTAGATTTTCTAATTTTTCAAAGTCATGAAAATTTTAACATTGAGCTTCTAATAGAAAACGTTATTTTTTTCATTTTGTGGTGAAAGAAAAACAAGCCCCGACGGGTATTTTTCTTGAACTCACATGGGAAAACACGCCATGAAAATTCTTTTCAGTGCAAAACGGAGAAAAAATATGTGTTTTGTACGCTGTCACCCGTTTTCCGATTTCGTTTATTTAAAACCATAGGAAATGTCTACTCCATTTTTAAACCTAATAAGTAACGGTTCATGCGAAACTCGCTTACTGGCGCTAGTTATTAAAGGGCGCAACTTTGCTATAAACATATTTTGGTAATGCATCAAATTAGTTTTGCATAATCTTCCCCCGAAATTGTCCATGTAAGGGATGTGGGGCGTTACATATTGCATATAGACAACAGCAGTGCTTTATATTACACGTTCAGTTAAGCAAACTAGATAAATATGTACAAATCATTTAATTAAACTCAGATGTGCCTGTGTAGTTTGTTTGCAGTTATATTTCAAGAATTTTTGGATGACAGTTTTCATTTAAAGATTCTTCATATATTTTGGGGATAGATTTGTGGTCGCGTGTGTTTCGGTCCACGGAAAAGTGTCGATATAATTTGACCGTAAATTCTTGGAATCATTTCCGAGCTTGTAATCAAGTGTAAGCGAGGTGTCCTGCGAACGGGAAAAAAGGAAATTTAAGTGGCAGGCGGGTTTGAAGGGGTTAGCCACAGGAATCCTTTGATATAATCCAAATATACGTTTGTATACCCATTTTTTGACTGTTTGGACAAGTTTCAAACCGCTAAGCCATTTTTATGGGAAACAGGAGAGCTTGTTTTCGTATGTGCTCCAACACAATGGGAAAATCGTTCTCTCTCTTTCTGGGCTCGAGGAATTCTTGCGCAAAATATGGTCGCCAATAAAGCTCCAGTTTCTTTCTACATGAAAAACTCCAATTCTTCGCTACAGCCAAGAGAAAGGATGGCACTCTACTCTAATTTTACAGCAACCATTCTAAAAAAGACGCTTTTTTCCCTCCTTTGCTTTCTGGCAACATAGCTCGAGAGGAAGAGTTCACCCTGTTCTTCGTGATCAATGACCAGTACTTGAGCCCGGAATTTTTTTTATGATTTTATTTGTCCAAAATAGCCATTACTGTCGGCAAGTGAGGGAAAAGTCGGACGCTGTCTCTAGGAAGACGAACATTTCCCGGGGTCCTTTTTTTCTTCGGAATAATATTTTTTTTACAATTTCTTCTCGCCTTTGCTGTTTAATGGCACAGCATCGATTAAAAGGGCGTCTCGACACAAGATGGATGCATCTAGTGACATGGACTCCGCACACGCCCATTTACATTCCCGGCCTTCTTATTTTCGGGGGCCTGTCGGAAAATCTGCCTGGGCATACGAGCCATCGATCTAAGAAACACTGGGGGATCCCCCGCCAGAAAAACTTCTTCCACCTACCACCAAAATATTCCCCAAGCTCGTTTTTCAGACGGAGGGGGCTGGTGGTCCCTTCTTTTTTCTGACGGGGAAACTAGAGCATAGGAATAACAAGGAGGAAAATATATACAACAACTGGTGGTATAACATTTGGCTGTTTGCTTTTCAAGTTTTCCGAACGTGGAGTTAAGGAAATAAGACTCGCTCCAGAAAGTTTTCCGGAAAAAGCGGAGCGCGAAGTTCTGTTTCGTTCCTTCGCCCTGGGACAACTCGCCCCGCTTCCTGTAGCGAAAACGTTAATTGATTCATTTCCTCGTATGACGAATGGGTTCCATTATCGCCTGGCTCTGCTTTAGGCTGAATGGCACAAAAGAGGCACCGAAAGCTGCAGCTTCTCTTTCTGTCGAGCACATACACTGAAAAGCCCCTACATGCACTAAAGCTAGGAGAGATAGGGCGAGAAACAGGGTGGGAGAGCGACCCAGTAGCTTGGAGCTAGATATCGGGCAGGCGAAGACTTGCACTTTATTGAAAACCACAATCAATCCCATCAGCTCAATGACGACTCCACCCCGAAATGTCCG
Source organism: Triops cancriformis (assembly GCA_020615345.1). Taxonomy (NCBI): domain Eukaryota; kingdom Metazoa; phylum Arthropoda; class Branchiopoda; order Notostraca; family Triopsidae; genus Triops; species Triops cancriformis. Next base: position 14,052 of record JAHZNP010000246.1, read on the forward strand.
ATTGCACTTTCGCCCGTATGACGAGTTTAAAATCTCCCGAACCGAAAACAAAAGCTAATCAAGAAGGAGGCGAAGGAAAGAAAATGTACTGAACAGCGGAGCTTCGAGTTACCTTTGTTTCGACTTGTGATAAGACTACGGGGTGTGAAACTGAGATAAGAACTCGTGATCGTGTACCTGTGAAAAGAACTCGATGGCGATAAGTTGCTCGAGAAACATTTTAATCGTGTGCAAGTATTAACAATAATAATGAATTCCAGTACTTTTTTCGAAAATAAATAAGTAAATAAATATTTTTTTTTGCTACAATGCTTCGAGACACTATCGGAATCTTTTTAGATTCGTCTGTTTTATAGGACAAGTGTTGCGTAATCATTACTTGTATTGATAATTGCAGTTTTGTAATGAAATTTATATATTTTAAAGGTACATGTAAACGTATCGTAGCATTCCTTAAAAATAGGACTCTAATGTAATTAGAGGAAAGAATTAATCAATAATAACAAATTATTGTACATTTGTATTTGCTTTTGAGTATCTAGAAACTTTTAGAAACCAAACCGCGAGTTGAAAGCGACTTATTTTTCGAAAGCACTGTAATTGTAATTTGTTCAACTTTATCTTTCACGGGACTGTAATGCTTTTGGATGTAATGTTAAGACTCAAAGAACCGAATATCATAACAATTGTAATTACTTTTAATTTTTGGGAGTTTGTTGAAAACCAGCGAAGAAAAAAGGGAAAGTGACCAAGTTACGCATGTAATTCAAAAAGTTATGTTGTATGTCGAAAGGAAGTTTTTAAGTCATGGACGAACGATGTTCGTCCATGTGTCGATGATCGACACATTATCGTCTTCTGCCTTTCTTTTACCAGAAAGAAGCGACTGGAGCCCAAAAACTTCGAAATGTTCTACGTTTTCAAACAGAATTCTGCGGTTTTGAATATTTAGTGAGCCTATTCGTATGTATGTACAATATAAGCTTTATAAATCTGAGCTTATAAATCTGAGTAGTAGTGCACAGGTCTCTTGCATATGAAACTTTAATTAGTCTAAGTGAGTTCCAATGCAACTTGCGAAATACGAAGCATTTCTACCAGTAAAGTGTAGTACGTGGCCACAAATAACAATCAAACTTCGTTTTGAAACTTGACAGGTCTTTAAATGCTAAATATCTATGTACTTTAAAGAATTCTTCTGTTTTTGTCTTTTGTGAAATTTAGGATAATTTTTAATGCAAGAATCGATCTGTCAGTCAAACTAAAATCAAACTAATGCATTAATATTCAAATATAATTGTAACAGAACTATTACTTCCTTTAAAAGGCGTAGTTTCACATCGTTATTTTTTTTTCTTTATTACGGACGTAGGCTAACGCCTGTTGCCGGATACTTTATTAACATTCTGAGTTACATTTCACAGTTAATGAGATAAAAATAAAAAAACAGGTCACCAATAGGGATGCGTGAGTTAATCACCTCATCCGAAAAGTCACTGATGTTTAGATGTTTTACGTGCATGGGCTTAGTTATTATTAATTTCTTTCATCTTTTCGGCGAATAAGGCAAGGACATTAAAGGTTTTGGGGTTACACAGAATTTCTTTGGCATTGAAGTGAATCTTTAAAGTGCTTAACGTTCTTAGTAGTTTAGCTCTTTCTTTGTTTAGCTTTGTACATCGTAACAAGAGGTTAGGGACATCTCGTTTTCTCTCTTCTGGCAGTAACACATATTACTGTCTACTTTTTTTATCTGTTTGAAATAATCCAAGCATGAGAAGTAAAGTGTTCTAATTTGAATGATTTTTGATAAAACTGACCTTGGAGCATTTAAACATATAATTGGTTTGCTCCCAGGGTTGGCGTCTAAATCTTTTATAGGCAAATCGTTATTATTTAGATACAAAGCATTGTAATTCAGTTAACGATGACTCTTTACCAAAATTCTCAACATTGTTTTAAATAGCGTCATTTCCTTTTAATACTTTCGTTGATGAGTACTGTACAAAATCCATCACACTACAGCAGATTATTCGCTAAACCTGAAAGGAAGTTCATTTGGCACGTTTGGCATTTCAGGTGGCATTCGCCAAGCTCTGTTCGTTCGTTTATGGGAAAAGGAGTCGAGATTCCTGCGACACTGGCTTGAATTGAGTATTTGACACCTAGCGAAGGAAAAAAATTCAGTTATCGCATTTAGGACTTGAACAACGCATTTCTGGTGTTTTGCTCTCATTCTTACGAGTAAATGAGTCCCGGTTTACGCGTAACTTATTGCACTGTAAAAAGTTATTTTGTGAATTTACAATGATTCGTTGTGCAGCAGAATTATACAATGACTTCACTTTAAAAGTACTTACAAAACTGATTTTTTACCACGAATTTCTTGTACAAAAACATTTTAAAAGTATTTTTACAGTAAACTTAAAGTATTTTTACAGTAAAGTCCTTATATAATTTTGCTGCAATTGTAAATTTAAATATATTTTTTTTACAGTGTAGTATTAGGACGTCAGTGAAGTATTCCCCGCGTAAACCGGGTTTCACATTGATACCCAAGAAGTAGGAAATTCCCCCAAAGACGCTTGCGTAAATTAAGACTGTCGTTTTATGACTAGGAAACTATTGTTCTACCCCTTTCTCGAACCCATATACATTATTGTTGGCGATAAAGCGATCTATCTTTGGCGTCTTCCTTTGGATGTCTACAAGAGTGCCTTTGCTTTGCGCGGGTGTAATCTATGGAGCATGCAACGGATCACAATGAACGCGTCTTAAGAGTATTCAACATTGCGGAAGCGTTCCAACTCTCCATTAGTGTGTCAGGACACAAATCATTAACCCCTTAACTCCCAAAATCTTGACGGCGTGCTCTGGCGCCAGGATCCGCCCCTTTTTCATGCACATCTACATTAACAGCCTTTAACGCTATAAATCTTACGGCGTCCATCTTCGATGCTCTGCATTACGTCAAATTATTAAGAACTTGCAGGGGAAATTTGTGCCTGTGACTGGTGCTTAACAACTACGTCGTAGTTGAATAGCTCCACCTTAACTGGGCCCGCCTTTTTCTAGTGCCTAAGTGCGACTTGACGCGACAATTACCGGCACACAAAAACACATTCCCAACTTGTGAATAATAGCACAAGTTACGCAAGTTTGACTGACGCAGCTCGTATGGCAGCCTGTACGGTACACATGTGTGTCGCGTTGCGTGTGTGGTAGATCAACTCTTGGTAAGCTATTTGCAGCAACTGGATAAATACTGGAGCTCTAGTGCCTGAAAAGACAAAGTCAAATTTTATTGCGAGACTTGTGCGCAAAACAAGCCATTTGAGACAAAAAGTATTCAGGTGGTCGAATACTTCTGCAATTCAGTATTTCTACAAGTTGCGGACAGGTGTCGCATCGCTTATTAAGCTGCCAGTTTTCAAAATATCGAAGCTTAGCCACGAGTTTAAGGCCCTGGTGTACACAACTTCCGAAAATTTTTAACAATAAAAGATAGGAACACGCTTTTATTCTTAGAAGGTAGGTCTGCTCAAGTGACTTATAACAGAAGTAAAACGAAGTCAAACAGAAACTCTGGATAGCGGTAAAGCATAACAAAATCAAACAAAACCTTGAAATTTCATACACAATATCACAAAAACTACCAAACAGATCTCTTTTTTCTCTTTATCATATAACTTTAAAAAATCAGAGCTAGTTCACTACATTGCCCGATTTCCATTTTTCTGTATAATAAGAAAGTAGCACACATTCAGTCAAAGTTTATAAATTTATCAAACTCCTTTTTTCACAAAAACTCGATGTTGTGTACTAGTCATCGCTAATAGCAACTTTACTATCGAAACAATATCTTTGACATTTTGACCGTTTTCAAATTATGGTGTCTGAAATCTTCCCATGTTATTCGCCCATAAGGGGTTTGTGTACACCGGAGCCTTAAAGCTATGGTGCATCCTAACCGTGCTATATAGGAATTGCGTGCTAAATTATTCCGGCGATTTCACAAACGTTTCTCGATATTTCTTTAAAAATTCTTGACAGAAAAGTTTGATATCTGAATACCTAGTAAATTACCTTGAGACTTTTTAAAAGAACGCTAGAGTAAATCTGTAACGAGTTGGACTTCCAAAGAAGGTTGAACATTTGACTTCACTCTTGTATTAAGGAATTTAGTAAGAAAATGTATTAAGGAATTTTTCTGCCAAATCTAAAAAAATGAGCAAGGTATTGTTACGGGAAACTTCTACTGTGGAAGACGTATGATGAAATATTGAGCAGTTCTCACGAAATCGTGTGAGCCATTTTAAGTGTAATTCCCCTATTGAACGGTTAGATGCACCGTAGGCTTGATGAAGAAAACTCTCAAGGCTCATGTCACAGGTTCATTTGTCTGTCGGCAATTGCTGTGTTCGGCTGTTTTGGATGCGAATGTGCGACTGACTTAAACTACTACAGACGTGTGTGCTGGTTTCAAGCCATCGATCCATTTCCAAACGCGAGCTTTGTGCCTGGATCTTCTCGGCGTTCCCCTGGCACGATTTCCCCGTCCTTACTTCAACCCTCGCTACCACCCCAAAGGGGTTAAATCGAGGGGTTTAGCCCTCCCCCTGCAGGCAAAGCTGCAAAGTGTTGTCTCACTAGTTGGAATTCCTTCAGGGTAAATAAGGAATGTGGGGGTGTTGAAGCGTGGAATTCGAACAATAGATAGGCTTCTACAATGTGCCTGTTACCTCCCCCAATAGGTCCTCTAAGTCTGTCTCGGAATCCCCTGGAGGGTGAAAGGGGATCAGAACTAAAGAAAAGAAACAACGGAAACCATCAAAATCGGTACTTGGACAACGCTCACTTGACCCGTTCGCGCCCTTGTTAGATTCTTCCACTAGCAAATGCTAACGCAGCGACACGGATGACCTCCAGATAAAGTCCAGCGGAGCTTTGTACAGACGAACGTGGAATTTCCGATACCCAACTCAGCGTTCTTTGGAAAGGTCACGATTTTGGGGGGCGGCAAAAAATTTCTTGGCGCACCGAAGTACAACTTTATTTTTCACCTAAGCGAAGGCGATAATACTCTCGTCATGAGACAATTTGCAGGGTTTTTTTTAAACGAGATAAAACTGCTTTATTTACAAAGAATTTGTACTATTTGATGAAAAGAATTTAACTACATCGTTCCTGAAGTTCTGAACTGTAGCTGAAGAAATGAACAAGAGATCTTTGTAAAAAAGAATAACGGAAAATCTTGAAAAGTTGAAAAACCGGAAAACTAGAGTCCATAGTTATTGGAAAAGAACACCGTATGTAATTCGAGCAGACAGTTACCAACACTGGGTTTTGAGTATCCGGCAAAAAAAGACACAAAAACAAATGCCTCTATGCTAACGTCGCGCCACTTGCGTGGACGGTGTCTCACTATCTTGCAAATATTCTGTAACTCATACTAAGGCTTTAGCAATGGCAGGTTGGATTGTTGCCCAGTGCTGTAAAGTGCAGTTTGATTGGGTCTCTTTTTACGCTGACTACTGTAACGATTCATACCGCAAAATGCCGTGAGAATGGATAAATTCAGCTGGCTAATAAGTTCTGGGACAGATTAACATAGGATCTTAGGGAGTGTTTCTAGCAGAACTTTTTTGCCACCCTAAAAATTGGCTGTGTATTAATTGGAAATACGAGAAGCCTCTTTTACACTCGAGAGGTGTTCGACGTGATCCTTGATTACAAAAAATAATCAACTCGCAGAGTGGCGCTTTTACACGAAGGACACAATTGTGATTGATTCCGTCTTACGCGGCCGATGGTCTCAATTATACGCGCTTTTGATGAGATCCGATTTGAGCGGTTTACGATTTTGCATACTCGCCTTAGTTCAACCAAGGGCAATCAAATATTCTACGCTCACGTATTCCTAATCTTCCCATATTAACGTTTGGAAGTGTGCGATTCCGATGATTCACATGATTCTTCGGGTTTATGCGCTTTATTATGTGACGTTTCTTTCATTCTTATTGACCAAAGATTCCTAAGTGCCCGGGATTTTCCCTCGGATCGTGCTTCACGCGTAATTGGAGGGTTTAGTTTACGCAACATGAAATCCGCAAAACAAATTCAGTATAATTATTTACTTATTTTTAAAATAGGTGGCTGACATGAAATACGCTTACGTATACTAATCCACATTTTATGGACTGTGCGTAGTGTAGAATGCAAATCCCAATTATTCCCCCTCACGGCTTTTGGGGCTCGTTTTCTAACGAGAACTATGAATTGAAATGAGTTTAGAACACTTTAATATATGCGAGCGAACATATTTACTTACTTGAAGAGACCTTAATTTGCGTATTACATTTGGCTGGAAACTTGTTGGGAGAAAAGGCGGGTTCAGTTTTTAATGAGTTCTTCGGAAGACTTTAATGGAGAGAAATTTCCCCGGCGTTCCTAGCGCTGCTGTCCAGTACACTGCAGATTAACCATTTACCAGGCCTCTAAAACATTGGAGCCCGGTGGATAGAGTCTTTCCCCGCCAGAAGTCTCTTGGGACGCCTATTAAATCTCGCCAAGATCCAAAAAGATGTCGTGGGGGGGGGGGTTCCCTAGCCAGTTTGGGGTAGTTTTGGGTAGTGGATTCCGCGAGATTCGTTATTGGAGATAAATGGTCTAGTGAAGTTACGCTAAACAGCGTTTGCAATTGGCCAAAGTTGGCGACACGAGGTGAGCTGCGCATCCGTGGCTTGGCTAAAGAAACTTTCGGCATAAAATTTGCATGGGAAAGACTTTGAGCTTGTTTTTCAGCATTGTTAAGGCTTTCACCGCCCCCCCCCCCCCAACGAGCGAACTACTTGTTCTAGCCGCCCGCCGTTTTTAATGAATTTCCACGATCAGCATATATACTAAAGAGAACCGTCAGTGAAGCAGATTTGGATCACAAAATAAAGAAATAAGAGCTGTTTCAAAAGTTTCCGCCCCCTCAAGTTCCGCTGCCAGCTGTGGAGCTAGAAATTGCGAACGGCGGATTAAAATTCATCGACGTTGGTGTAGATCTGTTTGTAAGGACCGACAAAGCTGGCAACACCAGCTTAGCAACTTTTGGGTGGCGAAGAAGGGAGTAAAGGCTTGTTAATAAACGAAAGACCTGAATAAGAAGTTTTTGCGAAGACTTGCCTAGTGCATAAAGCTTTAACCTAACGTAAAGGCGTTTTTTTTTCTTTTTTAGGAGCTGTCTTGTCTGTCGACATCCGGTGTTCTTGTGCCAACCTCTTGAAACGTAATTATGGGCTCCAAAACCTTAATTGTTTGGATGACGTACGGTACGGGTACGGCACTGTGCTGGACGAGTTGCAAGTTAACTTGCAGCGTAGGCGGAGCAGGTGATTACTTCCCTCGTTGCCTTCTATCCCCCAACCTGCTCTGTAAAGTTTGCGAATTTTTTTTTTACTGCGTTTGTCCCATTTTGCTTCATTAGCGAACGGGACTTCAAAGGGTTTGATGTTAACTGGGAATTCACTCGTTGTGTGCTGAGCGTGACGTCACGGCTTGGGAGATAGAATTTTCTTTGAAATTCTCCTCCCAACCCTTAGCAACTGTTAAAACAGAAATGCAAGGATGATATTCTGAGCTTGTTGGGAATCAGATGATGCAAAATGAAGAAAAAAAGCTTTTACATAAAAGGGATTACAAGCAGGGAGGGTTAGAAGAGGGAGGATGGGGTGGGAGGGGGGGAAAGAATGGCAAAAGAATGCTAAGGTGCTTATGCAGATTGGCAGCTGGTAATACTCTTCAATTAAGGTCGAATTAAGGTAGAGGGACCGACAGGCCTCGCCTGATTAGGACTGGCACGTGACAATGCATTCCAGCACATTCCCTGGCGTTGTGTGTCATTGGCACGTATTCCGGTCCAGTAACTAACAGGATCGTCTTGTGTGTGCTGCGTACAGTGTATATAGTGTATTGATTGCAAGTAATAATAAGGGGGGTGGGAGAAAGAAAAAGAGAGTGTAAGACGAAAATGAGCGTTCGTTGTACTTTGACATAATACATACTTGCACGAGACAGCAGGATTTCCCGTCAGGGGCTCTTTTGACGAAGAAGGATACGCCCTCAGGACAAAATTATTGCTGCTTGAGCGTTGGCAGCCGCCAAAGCTCTTTCTCTCTTCTCGTCTCTCCCTCTCGTGCTTGGATCGCTGTTCTTCAGTATGGAAGTCGCGTATTCCTTTAGTCCCTGTACAGAAATGCGCTAGCTCTTATGCAAATTGAAAACGGAATGAACGCGAGCTTTGCCCCAGCTCAAGAGGCTGGCAGCAAGCTTTTCTGCAGTCTTAGACAGACTACACCATTTTCCTCGCTAAGTTGATCCTTTTAAGATGTCTACGCTAAGAAATTGCGCCTAGCCTTGGTTAACGAGTCAGATAAATGTGGGTTAGCTTTGCCAGACAGTCACGGACTATTAGTTTAACTAATGCTGTTGTTATACTAAGTAGTTCACCTTTCCAAGATACCTTGACATCCTTAACTCGCATAAATAGCCTTGTTCACACTGTCCTTTATTATCTGGGGTAAAACATTGGAAATGTTTGTGTGTATTGCCCACGACTTTTTGACTCTCAGCAGAAGGTTATCCAGCAAACCTCGTTAATAATTACCGCAAATGACTGGGATGTAAGTTTATCTCTTTATAATTGCTTAACTATCCACCGTGTAGTGTGAACGTAGGGTAAAAGGGTGGGCAAATTCCCCGGCTAACGCCCAGCTCTTTCGCCTCAAGCTTGTTAATACAGTCCCATGACCTAGATGGCGCTGAGATAGTGTCAAAAATAACGTTCTCCTTCACACGATTTATTTACACATAATCTCTTAACACGGATGTTATCCGTAAGCTGATTAACCCTACCATAGCAACCATTGTATCTGACGCAATCTACGAGGATGGCAGATTTCTTTGTACCCGTTATTTTTTATCCTTGGGTTGTTAACCACCCGTATCAAACCCCACAAATACTTCCTAACCTAACTACCACTTTAGAGATTACTATCCGCCGTAGTTTCCGTGTTTTGTGCCCTGGGATTTTCATTGTTGCGAAATGCGACGTTTGCTCACGTTGGAGTTGCCAAATCCCCACCAGGGGGGTTGTTTTTATTCTTCTGACATGTGTTTCTTTTGTGGTACCCGTGTCGGTCGGGTTTTGTGCTAGTTAGTCGAAAACCTTTGGGAAAGCAAAGTAATTGCATAATTGAAGACTCGCGGGTGTATATGGCCGGAATGGATGCCGGCATGCTATCCAGTAAGGACAGGAATGGTTTTCTTGTTGAGAGGGGGAAGAGATCATGCTCGCCGTCATTATAGCGCGTCTTTATGGCCGGAGCTAAAGCAAGCAAGCAGAAGCACACAAGCTGGCATCCGACGGTGGCGGCAAAGAACCCAGGCCCGGCGGACTGGGGACGCTCTCAAGTTCCTTGGGCTTTTCTCGCAAGCCAAACAGCGGAGAAGCACATACCAGTTGCAAGAAAGCCTGGCGAACCTCGCTAGAGCAGCCCAAGGTTTTTGGGGTAGTGGGTGGGGGGGTATAAATGTTCCCGAGCTGCAATCTTGTTGAAATATGGCTTGCTTGCTTGCTTTGCACCCAAACTTGGCGGACTTTGGGTAGCATTTATTTGCGTTGGCTCGCGCCAGCCAAATGCTGTCTGTACGGATTACTTCCTTGGGGAAGAAGGTTCCGGAGGAGGTCGGCGTGCAGAGGAAGGATGCTCCTTGCTAGTACAATTTTACTTTCAGCACGGACTAACAAACACAGCTGAAGACACGTGGACAGCACGGCTTGGCGCTCTTTGCTATACAAGTCCAAAACCCCCCAGCGCAGAAGAGCTTTTTGCACACAACAAAGAGGACCGGTTTGTTTGACTTGGACAAGTAAAATAAGATAGGAAATGGCCGCCCAGTTTTTCCCAACCCCATTCTTTTGTTCTAATGAGCAGAAGACGGGAAGAAACCGTTAGCGATGAGGCACACGCACATGTTAGGGAAAAAAAAGAAAAACGAAAAATGCGTGACTAAATAGTAACAAGAATACATCACCTTTAAAGCACACGTTCGAGTAGCTCCGATCATACAGACACGGACGTGAAAGCTTTGACAAGGGCATAGTCAAACTCGCTTTGGAGCGCTTTTTTTTAGTGGATTTTGTCGGTATTTATGAGCGTTGACACTTGAGCAGAGCGGCACACAGTTTAATAGGTTTATCAAGTGAAAACGCTATGAAGTTAGAGCGACGAGTTGGGACGCTCGTTTGGCTCCAATTTGAAGCGACAGAGGGCGAAAGCGATCAATTACTTTCTCATTTAAAGCGCTTGATGGATGAGTTATTGGGACCTCGTCCTCTTAACCCGCTGCAGGAAGCTATCTGGCAACGGGGGGAAAAAAATAGTCTGTCAAGTTCCGTAGCAGCAATTGATTGACAAGGCTGGAGAGCGGGAGCGAAGAGGATCTTTTACGGCCTAGAAGACAGGGCTTTTAACTCGGCATGACTCCACTTTGTAATGGTCATCATCACGAGCACGTTGCCATAGTTACATCTTGATCTATTGTAGCAATACCGTCAGTTATGCTCGAGAGAAATTCCCTGCTTCAAGCTTCTAATTTCGCGTCATTGCAAAATCACAGGGGTTTGTACGCGAGAATCTGTTTCAAGGGAAAGACAAGACGACTTAACGGAAGGTAAGCTAGTAGCAAACTAGAATTCAGTGTGTTTAACATTGTGTAAGAGTTTTTAACTACGTACACGAATTTCGTTATAATAGATTGGAAGATTAACCTTTCTGTAAATTCTTCAGGCTAATTTTCTCCTTCTAATAAAAAAGAAAAAAATTAGAAATATGGGATATTTATCTTTTGCCTTTTACATCTTCGAATTTGCCCTGGCAACCAAATTTATCACTGATAGCGTAGTCTAGAAACGGACCGGCGCTTATTTAACTAACCATGTTCTTTGACTTCTATGAGAATTTACAGATGACCAGGGAAAGTTTTTCCATTTGAATCTACCATAACTCAATATAATGTGTGAGTAAATTAGCAATTTGCGAAACAAAATAAGAGGTCATGATGAATGGTTGTTGCAACAGCCAGAGATGCGGATTTTCGTGGTTTTAGCCTACCAAAAAAAGCGTGTGAAGCAATATCCCAGAGCAGGTGAAGATAATTTCGTAAGACACAACAGAAATGCTGTAACCGTTTCAAGTGCTCCTTCCGTTTTATTGCATTTGAGTACGTGAGTATGGAGACAAACTCACTACAACCAGTTGAATCAACACAACAATGGAAGTGTGGTTCGGGCACGTTTGAGTATTGTACCTCTGGAACATGGGAAACAATTTCTAGGTATTCGGAAAATAACAGCGAGAAATATGCGAGGAACTTATTAACATGTTAGAATGTTATAACATATTTCGTAACGTACTTCTGTCGTATTTTCGCTGTTTTCTAATGTATACGCTATATTATGATATAATTGTTATGTACATTTCTGTAGAAATCTATAGAAAGTACAAATTTCCATTAAAATCTATAGAAACATGTTTCTAGAAAACTAAATAGAATAATAGCGTCATAAGAGAATAGATGTCGAAAAATAACGAGAAATACCTGATAAATATTAGATTCAAGGACATCAAAGCTGGTTGGTCATTTGTCGTAATCAATAAGGAAAATCAGGAATATTAAATTAAGGAAAAAGACGTATACAGTTAAATTATTCTGGTCGCATTACTCAACTCTCCGGCAATCAAGCGTTGCTGCGCTGGAACCCAAATCGTTGATAGCTTTATTGATTCCCTGATTGAAACAGCTGTTCAATGGTCAATAATCCATCAATTACTCAAAGCTGTGACTTCCCCAGGGACACGCTAACCACTTTCGTCTTCCCTTCATCTCGTTATGTTCGGCTTTTTTCGGCTGTTCCCAACCTATGAAGTGCTTGCTGCACTTTCCGTTAAGGCCACGTGCTGGTTTTCTCATTAAAAAGCTTATTTCAAGGCAAACGAGGAGTATGTTTGTTCCTACATACATAATACGGTTACAAGGTGTCTTTCGTTCTGTGGATCCAGCTAATCTTATCCCTGGTAGACCCGTCCGTCTTCCCAAGTTTGCTTCGAGTTACACCATATTACCAACTTAGCTATTCCCTCAAGACTTCGCACGGATGAAGTAGATCGCTCCTGGAGTATGCTTTCTAGATGTACCTGCAAAGAAAGGGGGAAAAAAAACGACTCCAAGCTTCCGCCCGAACTGTACTATAATGGAAAAAGACTACAGAACCTTTTCACCCCGCCAGCAAACCCAGGACAAGCTTTAAGAATCGAAAACTTTTCGAGAAGAGCGGTCTGGGGCACTTTGCTATGCTTCCTTGCTGTCAGCTCCTTGAGAAAAGTACAAATTCCACTATGGATTCTCGGCGAGCATTTTTCCAAACCCATTTGAGGGTCGCACCACTGTACTCCCACCACTGCAGGCGCTTGTGGCGGAAGATGAGAAAGTGAGAACGACGGCTCATCTCTCGCACTTGCGGGGGTTATTGATCTTCAAACTTCAAGAAGATCCCAGCGTCATTTTTTTTCTTTTTTTTGCTTCGGACTTCATTTTTCCCCCTTCTCTCTGCATACGTCCATATGCAGACGAGTTGATACCAACTCAGCCTTTTAAAAATACCAATTTTTTTCTTTCAACTTAATGTATTCCATATTCTTCAACTACGGAGAAGAACTACAATAACTGTCAAGAAAAAAATGTAGTAAAGTTGGTAGTTTATCACTGAATCTGAGATCTTTTTTTTTCGTCCAACATTTCGATAGTGGATTAAGGAATCTTGCTTCACTGACTTTTACGAAGAGACTGCATCTAGAGGCATAAGTTTGGTTTGATGTGTTTTGATGTCACTGAACGGAATGATTACATAGGAAACAAGGTGGATTCATACAATGCTTATTCATAGGACTTTTTTCCCCATTTTCCCTCCGAGCTCTCTCCCTCTCTTTAGGAAGTGAATCCAGGGAGAAAACCTGAAATTATGTGTCCCATAAAAAAAAAGAATCAGCCGAGATAACCAAAAAATAAAGGGGAAAAAAGGAACGTATACATATATAGACAGAAAAATCACCCTCACCGAAAACACATTTTCTTTTGCTTGGTCCCTCATTCAGTTGTACGCAATAAAAAAAGGAGCCTTGTGGGGGATAGCTGTATTCCTTGCTGGAGCTTCCATTTCGATTCTGCCATTCCGGGCGCGTTGCGTCTCCAATTTGCTGGCAACAGGCCTCTTTCCCGCGAGACGGAGACGGATTCGGGAAGCCTGTTTACCCCGGCGTGAACGCCGTTATTTGTCACGCGGCAGGCTCGAAAAACTTTCCGTCTTCCATTTCGCCGTTCGCAGCAATACAAACACACTGCACGCGAAGACAACCTTTATACAGTCACCTTCTAAACCCCTCTATGACGCCCTCTTTTTTTTTAGATATTTTTTCAGCTAACACCTCGTCACATAAAAACCGAACTGCCAAACCCCCAAGAGTCGAGCGAAATATGATTTTAATTTCCTAGGACCTAAAACAAGACAAACACTCCACCGTACCGGAATGGGGAAATGTGTACTGTAAAGTTTATGTGTTTCCAGTACTTTTTCACTCCCCTTCGCGTCACATTATGAGTGAAGGGAAAGGGAGAAGCTGGATTATACGCAAATTATAAGACAAAACGTCAGTGTCTTTGTTCCTGGAAAAGCTTTTCTATTTTTTTTACTAGGTTTAATAGCGAGAGTTCCGAGCTCTGTAGGCGCGTTTGTTAGACGCATTCACACCCAAATTGCCTTCTTTCGAAAATGGGCTTAGAATAGGCAGCTACCATACGTCAGACACACAAAAAAAACGTAGAAAGAAAAAGCAGCAGCATTTATAAACATATTTTTTTAACGATTTTTTGAATGAAATGACGTAAGAGCTATTACTGACTTGAATGCATAACACAAAAGGATTCTCTTCTCTGGGAGCGGAGGGCTACGATTGGGAAGAGAGAACTTTTGGAGTTCGGGGTAAAGTGGCACTCCTTTGTTACACGATCTCTGCGAGTTGCTAAGCGTTTGTCATAGAGTATTCTTTTTATATCATTTTTTTATGATCCGTAATGACATTTCTATTTGTTTGCATCTTTTTCGGGGGTGGGAGGGGACAAGGGATAAGATAGATAAAGAGGAGGAGCCAATTTTGGGGGAAACTCATCTTTTGGGAGGGAAGGATGTGTGTTCTATGTGTGTGCTAGAGAGTCGGGGCAAAAGAAACCGGTATTGAACCGGCATTTCTAGGAGTCAAAGATGCTTTATTCTCGTCGTCTTTGACTTCTCAGAACTCAATAGCGATCCATCTTGTCCTGGACACACAAAAGACCACTTTTTTTAAAGGCACTGATTATATTTTCTCTTTCTTGGGGCGTCTTTTGTATAACCAGGAGCTTAGAGGTCTTTTTCAGCGTTCGAACTTTTCTTCGTTCTCCATTTTCCAAACTATTATCGAGTATGCTGAAAAGAGAGGGGGCGGGTAGTTGAAAGGCCACAAGGTAATTCCCGAGTCCACGCTTTTTCGTGGGGGAGAAACTATTATGCAAATAAAGAGAATTTCTAATATCAGAGCTACCAAAAGGTCATTTGAGTGTAAGAGGAAACCCACACGGGAAAGCGAATCTATTTATGCGTCTGTTTCGTGCCGTCCGATGCACCCAGAGCCATCGAGACAGACTCCACTATCTGTTAGTGTTTCTGCCGGGCTGTAAATGTGGATGACCATTATTCTAATCTCGAAAGAAGTCGAAGGCGGATGTGGGCGTCCTCAAGTGCACTCACGGCTTACAGATTTCGGCCGAGCAGCCCATACAGGCAAGAGCAAGCGTTCTGGCACTCTTGAGTCAACTCGGAAAGATGAAAGCAAGCACGGGAACAAAGAAGCGTTCAATTGGTCGTCCAATCAACACGAAATCAGCTAACATGGCTTGCAACCAAGGTCCAGACACAAACTGCTCACGTCATAGCAACTCAAGGTTGCGCAACAAAGAATGCACAGTTTTCCCCTGTGTCAACTTGGGCACTATGGGATCTGGCGAGTGGCTTTTTATTTTCAGTGTTGGGCGCTGCCAGCGTTGCCGGGTCTAGCAATAACAGGAGCGAAAGTAACAGTACAATACCCCGAAGTAACAGTATAGCATAGTACAGTACCCAATTTGCAGGGGAAGAGTACCTTGTTAGCTCAAGCTAATTCCTGCCGTTTGGTTTAATACACTATGGGATCTTTGGGAGGTTCGAAAATATGACTCGGGGCCCGAGTCGTCACAATGGCGGTGGGAAGGGATAATCAGCTCGATCTGACTGCATTAAAAAGACGGCATGAAAGAGAGCGAGGGTGAACAGACTTCGTTTATTACCATGATAGCCAAGTCATAAAAGCAGTAAAAGGCATCAAGACCCCCAATTGGTGCTGACGGCAATCCCTATATGTGCCTAATACATGACCGCTGACCATATCGAACGAGGAGAGGAAGGACACAAAAAAAGAATGGTGGATAAAGACTTATGTATTGGGAAGAAAGGAAAAGGAAAGGGGGACTTTTCGGTTCAGATTCAATTACCATGCACGATTTTGTGTGTGTGTGTGTGTGTGTGTGTGTGTGTGTGTGGGGAGGAGGTGGTCGAAGATGAGGTTTCGGGGAATGAAAGGGAAGAAGTGGCGGGCAAAAAGAAGTCGTCCATCATTACTGCGCGCTGCCAACTCGGGGGGCTTCGCTGAAAAGTTGGCAACGTTCTGCGAGTAGTGAAAATGGCCACCGCGCTCCTGACGTCACAGTAGCCTATGCTGGTAGCGTGCGGAGCGCTGGGCTTTGGCTGGTCAAATCTCCTTATTGATGGGCCATCCGCGGCTAACTGTCTTTCAGTTTCCTACTTGGGTGCTTGTACTAGCTGTTGGCTGAAGAATAATGAGGGAACCTACTTGTGATTAACGCCAAACAAGTGCTAAAAGTTTTCCTAAGGCTCCTTGATAACGTGTATCTTTCCCTGTTGGATTTTTGCGTTCCTGTTTGCTGCGGTCTAGCAAAAGCTTGTTGCCACGCAACCTATTTATCACTCCTTGTTAAATGACCCCATCAGGAGCTCCTAGCGCTAGCTTTTTATCGCTGCCAAACCTGCAACACTTCCTGGTGCATCTTTTACTTTATAGCTTATGCAAATATGAAAAACTGGCTTCATACAATAACCTGCTGCCCTTTTGGAGAAAAAAATGTTAAAAATATAGGAAACTTTTTACAAAAAAATGAAAATGTGTATCTCTCGCATACTAACTATTAAGTATCTTTTTTTCTCGTTTTGTTACAGGCGTGCCGGTAAGAACCTTCCCGGATCTGGGCCTTTTTACGCCCGCGAATCAGCTTTTGTGCACGAAACTCTCCTTTCATAGATGAAGATTTTTTTCCGAGCGGGCATGGACGTTGAAGAAGCTGTCCGATGCGTGACCCTGATTATCTCCTTGGCTTTTCTTAAAACGTGGTCCGGGGACCTATCAGGATGCGGCCTTTAACCTCCTGCAACACCCAGCTTTTGGAACATTTTGAAGACGTCATGCAATGGGTAAGTCAGGGATTCATTGTTCTTCATTTGTAGATCACCCACGAGACGCCACGACCATGTTTGCTAGGTCGTGCTGTAGGCATCGACAATCTTCTTTTCTGGTAGGTTACGGGAGAAAAAAACGATCCCAAATCTCTCTTTTCCCCTTGCGCCCCCCAAAGACCAATAGTTGGTGCCTTTTGTCTTACTCGTCACATCTTCTTAATCATGACGGTGCAAAAGCAGAGCAGTCAACTCGACGAATGAAACGCTCCCCTTATCCCAATACCGCTTAGGCAAATGTCCCGGAAAGATTGTTCTGATGACAAGCTTCACAAAACCTTCCCGCGTTCCTTTGCATTCCGGATAACTCTAGAACACAGCATCCAATGCATCTTCGGGGAGTTTTACAGTTAGCCTCTTGTTCCTAACCCCTTTTGAATAGATTCCGAGTTGGATTCGAGATGACTTAACGATGTCAAGCTAGTTTTTGTGAAAAGACGCAGAACTTCTGGGCTGTCAAGAGATTTATGGGTTGGCGGGGATGATTTACAGGGCCACGCCATGTCCTAGATGTATTTTTGGAACGTGTAAAATGCCGGTTTGTTAGGGGGACAAAAAAATAGGAACCAAGTAATTAATTCTGCTTCGGTGACTTGAACAAAGGTAAAGTGCGTGCTTCTGGTCTAAAAATACTCTGAAACGTGTTTGTTTTATATAAAACAAATAAGAATAAGAGTATGTTTCCACTGACGTCTTAACCATGGTTAGCGGCAGGAAGACGTGTAAACGCAAGGCTTTTAACCATGGTTAAGGTGATCTTACAGAAAACAGCAGTCTAACTTCAGTGTAACGAAAACATTTCGAAAATATGTATTCTGTTTTCTAAAAAATAGGAGTAGGCCTCCACTGATGACCTAACTATAGTTAGCGGTACAAGACACGTAAACGCATGGCTTTTAACCATGGTTAGGGTGAGTTACACGAAAAGAAGTAATCTAACTTGGTTGTATAATGTCTTTTGCGAGCAAAGTTGTAGAGTCGAAAGTGTTTCGAGTGAAGTACTTCGTCTACAAGAGCGCTTTAACCATGGTTAACGGGAAACATGTAAAAACGAGTGGTTTTTAACCGTGGTTAAGGTGGTCTAAGGAAACACAACAATGTCAGTCGGCAACTGAGTTGCTTCTCTAGTTCAATTATAAACATATGGCTGTAGAGCTAGGTGTGAATAAACGTTTTAACCATGGTTTGCAGCAGTAACACGTGTGAACGTGGTCTTTTAACCACGGTTAACATAACCTATGGAAACGCTGGACGAGTTTAGCTTCTATGGAATCTTCAAGCCTTGTCCAATGTGTTAGCAGTACTAACCCACGCCTCTCCGCACCCTAGCCTTGATTTACTAGCAGGGTTAGTCATCCGATTAGCTTACCTCACTTCGCATTAAGGTTAAGGTCGTCGAAGCGCAGCTGTGGTCAATTGAAAGCAAGTTTCCGTACAAATTAGCCGTCCGTGAACCCATGAACCCGTAACAAAGCTTACAAGGACACCCATAGATTACTTTTCTTTCTAACCATGGTTAAGTTTTCACTGAACCCGGTAGCCCAAAAGGACGGAAGGCCAGTTCGTGGGTCAGCCATTTTTATTTAACGTGAACTCGAGTTCTCATGGATAAAATAAGACAGGTCCAGGTCGTCGCTAGCATGTTGGACATCCACGCCCTCTCCTATTACCACGACATAGCAGGTTCGAGTGATGTGTGCTTGCCGGAACGGAACAACCGAGGTCAAAAGCCCCACGCATTATTCGTGAAATTCAAGTGGAGCCTAAAGCTTCGCCTCGTTACCAAGACAAACCTTCTTATCTCAACTGTCAAGCGCAGAGGTTATTAGTTGAACGCTAAACACAAGGGGGCGTTTCGGGGGGCCGGCAACGCGAATACAGGTCGGATCGCATGGGCCAAACCTTAAAAAGCGATCCTAAGTTTTCAACGTGACGAATATGATACGGAGGAGAGTGATAGATGCTAACAGAGGTTAAAACCTTTCCCTCCGAAACGCGTTGCGGTTGTGGTACCCGGGGTTTCGCTGGGTTTCCAGGCCTCACATAAGTCACAGCCCAAAACAGAGCCCTTCTGTGTTGACAGTAATGGGAAGCGAAGGCTTGACGCTGATGTTCATTAATTATAGGAAACATGAATAGACAAAAAGGCGTTCAAGTGTACACACAAGCCCAGTTATTCACATAAGGCGACATGAAAAACTTAATCTGCGCCCAAATTCATACTAGAAGCTTCCATATGTTGGAGCATGGGGGTTCCCCCCGTACTCTGTGCATTCTAGACCTTAACAGCAGTTCATATTAGCAAAAAAAAATGAGGAACTCCAGTGAGAATAAGGATACCACCCCTTTCCCTGGCATCCAGTTGCCAAATTGCCGCCACTGTGTATCAGCCTAGCAAATCCTCGCACTTTGCGAACTCCGTCTTAGTCGACGGCGACGTTGTTATTTATTGTTGCTAAGATATACCAACAAGACGTTTTCAATGCCTCGCTGTCTTGCGCTGAAAGCAATGCCAGATTGAGGGATATGCACAGTTCTCCTTTGGGTAAAAATAACAAGCGAGCAAGTTCGTGAGCTTTAGCTGTGCATAAAGTCCTGCCTGAATTAATTAAAGAATCAAAGAGGCCAGCGTCAAAAGCGGCTTAACGACGGAGTTCGCTCATTATCGGATCCAGAGCGAGCGTAAGGCTATCATTACTTGCCATCTTTACCTGGTTCGAACGTCAACAAGCACCGCGTTACGATTTTATAGCCCTAGCTATCGCGAGCGAAGGTTTTTTTTTTTTTGGGGGGGGGAGGAGGATATACCGTACTCCAGCGCTTTTGTGAGCGGCTAAGGAGTATTCGATAATGACTATGGTACCCGACGGTGCCTTTCCGTGTCATGGCAGCATTGTTGTACGGTAATTGCTATATCAACAGGAATATGAACGAACACCCCGGGAAAGCTTGTACACAGTCCCATATGGAGAGAACGGAGAGGGAAGGAAGTGTGAGTGTGTAGGAAGAAGGGGCCGGGGGAAAACAGAGTTATCGCTATCAAGGAGGGGGGAAAGGGGGCCAAATGAGGTAATAAGGGGGGGTTGGGGACCCAGATGACGGGTTTTCCACATTTTCCTTTTTGGAAGAGATTCCAGCACGTATTGCTTCAATAGACGACGTCGGACATGTTTTATTGTCCAAAGCGTCAAAAGTCTTTTTTTTTTCGCGTTCCCCGGGTACAAATATGGGGTTTAGTACTGGCGCCGGTGTAGTTGGCTGTTTGGGGGGGGGGGGGCGAGAAAACGGGGTCGTTTCCATGCATTGCCACACGGATGCTCCACGGAGATTGCGTTGCTATCCCCACCAAAGATTGCATATGTCCAATCCCGAAAAAGCTTTCTTTTTCACCTTTTCTAACGGGTGTATATTTCGTATATTCCCTTGCAATCCAGCGGGAGGATCTTGCTGTAACGTTTTCGGGGGAAGAACGGTTCCCAAGTATTTCTTGGCCCAGCGACAGCGTCCGAGGCAACGAACGACGAGAGTTTCCAGCTTTTTCGACAAGTTTCGTGCCAAAAGCCGTTCCTGTGGCATGTCATTGTGCTGTCACTGCAGATTTCGTGTAATTGCTGTGCTGACTTATTATTTTCCGTCAACTTGCAGAGAAGGGGGATGGGGTGGTGGTGGGAGATGGGGAAGTCTGGAAAACGCCAACAAGTCTCGACAAGTATTGCGTTACCTTTGCTTGGGTGTTTGTGAGAACACCTGAGCTCTTCTTACGGCTCCGGCGTTCTGAGAAAAACAGTGTAAAAAGGGGGCGTGTGGGGGAATGAGTTCAACTCTCGAGACCCCATTCCTAATTAGCGGATCAACTTGCAGGTGTTGAGCGGGGAGAGTTGGTATGTTAGGCGCTCCGAAATTCTCCAGCCGAGTTTTCGAGAGAGGAGAGTCCGTAGATCGGTTTACATTTGGGGAGGGCAAGAAACCAGACTGTTTTTCCTACAACTGTAATCTCCGTGTATACCTCGCAGCCAAAGGAAGGATTATGCAATAGCAAATTTGCTTACCATAGCTTCCAGAAGATCAAGCTGGGCTAATGAAGGCGCTGAACTCTTTCCCCACAGAGCAAGATGCGCTCGGTACGTTGTACGCCAGGAAATTTCTCTAATGGCCAAACAGCTGTTTTCTTAATTTATTAGTCATGCTCAAGATTGATTTTAGCAATTTTCGAGATTAGTTTCGCCGATGCTTGAAATTGGCGTAGCAATACTCCATATTGCAATGCGTATAATTAGCATTGATGTAGCAACGTTTATGACATGGATTGGTTGATATAGTTTATTTCCTTATTAAGGTCGAGGAAATTTTTGCGACAAGTCTAAATTGGGAATTACAGGGCAGGATGACACGAAGCGGAGCAAAAAGCTGGAAACCGCAAGTTATTCTGCACGCTATGCTAGAAAGATTGGCGGGACGTGAACTTCTTGGTTGACTAAGGAGACTTGCTGGACGTGTGGAAGAGAGGGTTCACTTCGGTTGTCTCTTGGTTTACTGTGTTGTATTGAAGCGTGACTCGGTACCCCCGTTCGAGGCGTGCTGACTTTTGACTTCACCTAACGAAGTAACCGGTATTTGGTTGCGAAGCTTGGGCATACTTTTTGCATGTCTTTCTTTTTTTCATTTCTCACTAGCAAGTCAGTGGTTAGGTTTCTTTCCGTGTGGGGGGAAAAATGACAGCAAACTAGGTAGAGTAGCCTGGGATTGATAACCTCGTCCTTTGTGTTCGGGAAGAGAACTTACTTTTGTGTGTCAAGATCAGGATTTGATAAGGGATGGGTCCCCAACCGGCATTTTTTTTTTCATTGTTGACCTCATAACTTCCCTAGCGTGGTACCAGCGAGACTGCGGTACTTTTCGGTTATACCCCCCCCCCCCCTCGATTTTCTTCTTATACAAGCTTTCAGAATTTTGGTTTTTGACACTAATCCACTCTATATAGTCTAATCTAACTACACTTAATTCGATTTTGCGATTTGTGACCCGTATTCACTGAATTTTGCAAAAATAACCACTTTCACTGCAAGCGCCATAAGTAATGTCAAATTAATGCACTTATTCACTCACTGTTTTACGTGACATTACCATGTTTACGTGACACTAACATGTGGATAGTTACACTCGTTCCTTTTAGAAGAAAAATATAGCATACTGACCCTATCCTAACCTAACTCAACCTAACCTAAATTAACCTAACTCCACCTTGGTTAGGTTAGGTTAGGTTGAGTTAGGTTAGGTTAGGTTGAGTTAGGTTAGGTTAGGTTGAATTGGGTTTGCTAATATGAAATATACTTACTTTATAAGAAGAATTTATAGACTATACTTTCTATAAGTACCTGTATACACATGGCGCTCGCAGTAAAAGTGGTTATTTCGCAAAATTCAGTGAATACGGTTAAAAATCGCAAAATCGAATTAACTGTAGTTAGATTTGACTATGTAGAGTGGATTAGTGTCAAAAACCAGGATCTGAAAGCTTGTATAAGAAGAAAATCGAGGGGGAGGGGGGGGGGTATAACCGAAAAGTACCGAGACTGCTTACGTTCAGCGAACGATTTGCCAACGCAACAATGCAATTTCTGGGAAAGAAGGTAGGGCGGCGTGTGGGCGCTTAGCGGCAGACGTTTCGGTGTGGGGGCGTGTGTATTGGTCTTGCAGCTACGCTATGGAGAGAGAATTAGAATAGCTAACATTAGCATTCTTTTTGTGTCGTTTTTGAGGAAAAAGGAAAAAGGGACTTGGCCAATTTGCACGGTCAGAAGGGAACATTAGTTAAAGGAGAACTATGCGGAAAGCTTGTGTAACACACCGGATATTCAGATTAACAGATTGGCTAAGCTCGTTTCCCCCCCTTCAAAGCTTTGACGCAGTCGCTTGAATGTCTTGGACCAGGAAAAAAATTGTCCTGGCTTTTCTGGACAAAGAGAAATGAATAACTTAGAATAACATTTTAAATAAACAACAAGGACGAGTAAAGTGGGGAAAAAAGCACGGGGAAATTACACGAAGGTGAATTCCCTTTGCCGCAGTAAACTGCCCCATGTACTATCCAACTTCCAAGACTCGCCACAGGAGGATATAAATATATAAAGGGCGTGATTCCCCAACACGCTCGGACAGACGTTTACGAGATCGCTCGGAATGTATGAAGTGGAAGAAGGTGGGGGAGTATTTTAGTAATGTTTGACTCCGTGGCTAACATACCAACGTTGGACTGCTGGACCGACACGTTTATTCGCGTTACCAAGGTCGGAAAACTGCAAACAGTCAAACCTCTGCACGCTTTCACTACCACATCTCTTGGGGGCTGAGAAATCAAGTTTTGTCCATGGAAACCCAACTTAGGATTTTTTACGGCACAGCACAATGGGGAAAAAGAAATTCTACAGTTTCTCTGGAAGGGATTTTCCTCGTCATAAAGCAAGTCTGCCGTAGTACTTTACCGGTAAGGATTCCTAATGCGTAATTCAGCGAGAGAAAAAAAACTCAAAGGATCCTGTGTAAAGCGTTAAGCGAGGCTTCCTTGGTTGTAGAATATCTTATAGGTAATTCAATGAAAAAAATATCAAGTGTGGAGAAGATTTTAATCGTAAAGCAAAGTGGTTCTAGTACTTTATATGGAAGATTCAGGAGACGTAATTCATTGGAGTATAACAATGCTTCGTGGCGTGGATTTTCTTCATCGCAAAGCGAAGTTTACGGCCACTGTATACCGTCCTCCTATGGGCGATTACATGGAAAACTTCATGTGGACGATTTTGCATTTACCACTCTGTTTCGTGAAATAATCTTGACAGTAAAGTTTTAAGTGATAATCCCTAAAATCTAATGAAGAGATATTTTCGAAAAAAGACAAATATAATTTATAATTGTTCAAGGAATTTGTCTGCTTTTTTCCCAAAATTCTGAATTTCGAAAATCTCTCCACGTGAGGTTCTAGTTATTATTGATTTCGATATTTTGGTCGAAAAATTATCGAAAAATATCCAACAGTTATGATGAAATCGTCCACGCAATTTTCTCCTTTCTTTCATTCAGTCACTGTAAAATAAGAGAAAGGGTAGGCAGTGGCCTTAATCAGTAGAGATATCTCTGATAAGTAATTCCATGGAAAAATTCCTGAAGGCTCTGTAGAAGGGATTTTGTCGTAAAGTCAGGCTGGCAAAGTTAAGGAAATCTTGCGTATAATTAGATTTTGTAAAATGATTCGAGGCTTGGTGGAATGGATTTTTCCTTTCATCGCAAAGCGAGGCTTCGACAGTACTTTACAGTAAAGGAAGGAAGCCGAGGGTGGGGGAGTGGGCGGAGGAGCCGAAAGTGGCTTGGACCACAGAGGTTCGGGTATCAAAGCATTTTATGAAAGCAAAAAGGTTCCGTAAGCCATCGACGTTTGCCTTCCGTTACACTTCCTTCCCGTTTCGGTTCCTGCCGGAGCAAGCTCGCCAAAGCTCTACGCCCCGCATCTACGCCGAACACCGACGTCGCTGGCAAGCTCAGCCCCTCGGAGTTGAGCAGTCGTTCAGCTCTCAAGGCAGGGGGGAGGAGGCAACGCGACCTCGGCTTGGTGGCCGATGCCTTGGCTCTGGCTGGTACGAACGTTAATCGAAAAAGCAGTCGAGCCCGAGCTGGAGACTTGCTCGCACGGAAAGTGCTCGTAGTCCTTGCGCTGCCAGAAGTGTCGTTTTTCAGTGTTGCGAGTGACTGGAAGTTTCTTGGGACCATTGATCAAAGTCTTGCTAGTCCCGGAGTGGCAAGCCCCCAAAAAAGGAACGAATTACTCCCGACTGCTGTTAAAACCCCCCATTTAAGCGTGGTTATCCATTAAAGCGTCGACTGAACGTTTGTTGCAACAGCCGCTATATGCGGGGCTTACGAAACTCGGGGACCCCTTCGAAACGGAGGCCCCCTTTTTTTCTCTCATTCGCCCGTATCCAATGGTGGGGGGATTTTTTTAGAAGGTAAGCGAAGCAAAAGAAAGAGGCAAAAAGCGAGGCCAGCAACAGAAACGCAACAGCTTGGTCGTTTGCCTGCGTTGCGATTGTTTGTGTGAGTGGCGTATCCGGGTTGAGTTCGCGAAACGCATAAGTGAGCAGCAACCAGCAGGAGCAGCGGCAGCGAAGGATGGGGATACCGAGCTAAAGAGGATTGATTTGCTTGGCAGCACCAAAAGGTGTGCAAGTGCTCTGCATATCAAGCACCTCTATGGCTCCGGGAAAAGTCTTCTGGTAGAGCAAGTTAAAAGTCACGGGACCCGGGGATGTTCAATAATGTCGCTGTTGAGACAGGATTCCGGGGTTGGCCCTTGTAACGTTCAAGAAGACGAGGAGAAAAAGGGGAGGGGCGTTGAAGAAGTACTTGAAGGGAGTGGGAGGACTCGGGCAAGCGTGACTTTCAGTTTAAAACAGGAGCGAAAGGGGAGAAGGACGTAATTAATTTCATTGTTGAGAGAGAAGTCGGGGTAAGGCCATGATTTGAGGGTGAATTCTTTCGGAGCGTGTTTGGGTTGTGTTCGTGATATTCATGGGGTTTCCTTTGGGTTGGGAGTAGAGTACGTAAAATAAAAGAGAAAAAGACCCCATGAGAAAGGAAAAGGGAAAATTATATAATTTGGGGGCGAGCGGGTAAGAATGTGAGAGGAAAAGCTTTACGCCGGAGAGAGAATCCCAGAGGCTTGATAGCGAGCGCGTGTACCGCGAGAGAGCGATAGCTTAGCGTGCCTGTAAGTGCAAGTGAAGCGAACAAAAGCTTTCGGGCGAGATTGGAAGCGGCTTGAGGATTTTTCAAGGGCCGTACCGGTTAAGAGAAGACACGGGCACGGAGGCCGGGAGTAGCCGTGTAGACGAGACTCGGAGCCGCGTCAGATGTTTGGACAGAACGTTAGGTTTAAGTGTACGAGCTTCCTGTTGCCAGTTAGGAAGTTCGGGAGTGCAGTAGATCCCTCGGTGTACGCGGAATTCGTCGTTGTTTTCGTGACTATAGCCAGGGGGGAAAAGCTGGGTTCTCGTCTTACGCGGGTACTGAGCTTCGCTCGTACGCGGATCAGTCGCTGTGGCAATTTCAACAGCGTTTTCCTTATGGTGTTACAGAGCTCGTGGAAGATTCTGAGAAAAGCATCTCTCGCGTAACTCGAGGGTATACTGTACAGTTTTACATATTTTAAGTTCCTGAATGATTCATTTGCTGTCTTTCGAGACGGGTTTTCTTTCGAGACACTTCCCAATGTCGTTGGAAGATGTTTTTGTGGAGCGATCGATTGCAACGCTTTTAAATTTGTACGGCATTGTTCCAGTATAGCTCAAAAGGCGTAGAGAATGTCCATAAAAAAGTGGGACGTAGCTATGAGTTAAAGGTTAGTGGTCGTACCACTTTTTTATGAGCGAAATCCTAAATCGTTGTAGAAGCCTCGTGGAAGGTTTGGGAACAGATTGGGTGCGTAAGCAAGGCTTGACTGTATACACTTGCTTCTTTTTGGCACGCCGGTTTTTATGAGAAAGCTTAAAGAAGAGCGAAAGTATCCCCCCCCCTTTTTCACATCCATTGCCAGAAAACGGACCTAGAAGCCCTTTGCTGTGTGTTTTATGTTTCGGAGAAGAACCAGCATTTCTCGAGCGCACTACATGTTTCTGCTTGTGTCTGTTTATATATATTTAGTTGCGTGGCCATATCTATGTGCGCAACACGGCAAAAGGCAACAGCGAACAGAACATGGCAAGTTTTTTTCAACAGAAAAAGGAAGCAACGAGCCACTAAAGAAAATGAAAGGGAAGAAACGCAAAAGGGTTTATGACTGTAACCAGTATAGCATTTCCCTTTCCCCTCCCCCCCTCCCGTGGCTTTCAAATTGGCCTCCAAATTTTGCTGCTCTAATTATTTTGGCTTCATTAACATGCTGGGCCCGTTTCAACCCCCACACTTGCACTCTGCCTTCCGCCACTCCTTGGCAGAACGTGGCAGTATTGCGTTTTATGGAATCCCCAGCAATGGAAACCTTCGGCTAACCTTTCCATTCAGTTCGTTCTCCCCAATGCCCAACTTCCACGCGCTGGGCGTAATCAAGAAGCAATAATGAAATTGGGGCCCTCTTCATCACTCCTTTATTTATCTCGCCAAATTTCGGGTCTCAACGAAGACCTTGATAGTCTCCAAAAATATTTGTGCAAGACAGGCGGCACGACGTGATTGAAAACTACGGTTGACACTTCTTAAAGCGTTCGTTACGCCGGAGTGACAACAACACAAGTTTGGCCCAACTTGTAACCAGCAAACCTGTTGGAGTAGCGCAAAGCGTAGAAACCGGCCAATTTCATTTTCGCCGTCAGACAACCTCGGGTGTTTAACGGAGCGTTAAGAGGAAAAACAGTTGGACATTCAAAACATTTACGGGGAACTTTCCTGTTGTGATTTGCTATCGTTTGCGGTCGGCAAGGGGGGGGGGTACAGTAAAGTTTTGCATTCATGCCTCCCGTGTATTACAACACTCATTTCCTCCGAGTCGCGCGTCACAAGGAAACTTAAAACCAAGGGTGGGTGATTGCAAATGGGGTCCAGAGGTACCGGCAGCGAACTACCCTTATTTCCTGCTCTTTTTTCCCCCTTTCCCTTGATTTTTAAATGAAGTTTGTTGTCATGTCTCTAGAGCATTTATTTCCTTAATTTACTTCCCCCTCACTTTTGCCTTTATTTCGCCCTTGATGGCTCCACAAAGACCAAGGGGGAAAAAACTTGCCTCGAAAATGGTATTGTTATATACATGTGGGAAGCGAAAAGTTTTGTCCCTCACTTGTCCCAGAAGACAAATTTGCCTTTGCCCCGAAGGTGAGCTCATGTTGGAGCTGGAACATTGTCGGGGAGCGGTTTCATAATCCCCGAAGATTTCTTCTGACGTCGTAAGTTTTTTGGCAAGCGCCAGGAAACAAAGTTTGCTGGAGTTTGTACTCTATTGTTCTCCAGATTTTTTTTTTTTTGGGGGGGGGTATTAAGGAAGCACAGGATTTTTCGTTTGTTTGGGGGGAAGAGCTGCCTGTCGAACAGGCTCTGGGCGGTGATGGACAACCTTGGAAAAGCCTAGAAATCAAGCTAAGTCTGCCAATGGGTTAACACGCAGGATTTTCGAGGATATGGCTGGTTTTCTTGTAATGTCAAACTCTCGTGCATAAGTATGAAGCCCAGAGACTTGGGGAAAAAAGGGAGAGGGAGCTACAAAAAGCCAATAGGGAAATTTGTACAAATGCTATTTTTTTTGGGGGGGGGGCAGAGTGACGTCAAACCCAGAGAACTGTTTTCTCTTTGTCTTGCGTGACTTCCCCAAATTTCACGAAAACTGATATTCTACAAGTTTTCCAGGCGTGAGGCAGCATCGGGGCTAAAGTTTGAACTGGTTCGAAGCGAGCTTAGGCAGAAAGAGCAAAAGATGTCGAAAAGTGAGTTTGAAGCTTGTATTAGCGGCGTCTTGGTCATAATCTTGTTTTAATTGCATTGGGAGAGACGTTCCGAATAGTGAAGGCTCTTGTCGCTCGTCCCCGATGTGACTGCATTGCACATGTTCAAATTAGGTACGCTTGAGCACGGGTGTGCATGACTCTCGTGGGACATTTGGTCACACCTCGCTAGTTTGATTGCGTTAACTTGCTTGGAGCAGGGTGCTGGAGCTGTAAAAACGCCATTTATGGCGTTTTGGTAAGCGCAAGTTGTGTTGGGGGGGGGGGGGGGGGGGAAACGCGTATGATTGGAGAGACGAGGGGGGATAAACAGTGTGTTAGCAAAGAAAATGGCGAGCTTGACCTTGAGGGCCGAAGTCGTCGCAACTTGCGCACAAATCCTGAGGGTTCCCAGCCACAGGTGTGTTAATCGGTGGGGAAAACAAAGCGAAGGACCCGTTTGCGGGCGACTTTGTCATATGTTTACTCGAACGGGTGACCATTGTTTGCCCATTGTCCCTCCCAGTGCCCGGGGGTGGTGGTAAGAGGAGGTTTAGGTGTGGGACGAAGGGTTTTGTTTGTGGTCCGAAGCGTAAAGTAGTAAAGGTGTAAGGGTGTGAGGTATTTTTTCTTCTTCTTCTTCTTAGTGGATGTATGGGTGTGAAGGTTCGGAAAACGTGACGTGACGCAGACTTTTACTACCCTTTGTTGTGAAAGGCCGTGAAGCTCATCCTTGGTGGGGGGAGGGAAAGCTGGCGGTTTTTTGTTGTCATACTGTGCGTAAGCAAAGAAGCCAGTTTTTTAAAGCAGGGGGGAAAAATGGAAATAAAATAGAAAATGTCCTCATCTGTTATTTGCTTATGGCAACTTTGATCGCTGGTGCGTGGCGTTGAGAAGTTGCTTTTCGTCGTATTTTTGGGTGGGTAAGGAGGGAGGGAAAGAGAAATATAACCCGGTAGGTGGGTGGGTGGCAGATAAAAGTAATAAATTCGTGCGATTTTTAGTGCTTTTTGCCCGTCTTCCTGCTGTATATGCATGGCGAGAGTTTGGAATCAAATGCAAGCGTGAACGACATTACCATAGCCACGAGTAAACAAATTTCTCTGAGCAGATCGAAATCCGTCTTACCAAGAGGTTACCAGGACGTAAAGGAAGGTAACGAAAGAATTAAGGGGGAGGGGGGAGCATTTTATCGCTACTTGCTGTTGGGTTGCAGGGTTTTTATTCGGTTGAAGGCAAATGATATAACTTCGTAGTAACGATGAAAAAAGGGAAAGAGGTACCTGAAGTTCGTGGAAGCTGCGTAATCCATAGCGATGGGAGGGGCTTGTGGCGCTTTTCTTTGCAAACACAGAGTGCATCTCGAGTTTCCTCTAGGCACCAAGTTCTCAGAGCTGTGACGTAGAGGAACGCTTATTGTGATGTAATAAGTGTTCTGGATCTTTATTTTTTCTTGATGATTAGATCAATATCGAGTTCGATCAAAAAATATTTTTTTCAAAAACCTAAAGACTGATCAATGATCCGATCATTCAGTAAAATCTTAACAAATAGGGCTATATCAATACAAATAGGCTATATGAACGAGTGTATCGTCTTGTAAGTAGAAATTTCATGGATACCTTCAAGTACGATAGCGATTTGTAGACGGTATTTACCTTTTTCTTTGTATTTGAATTGCCTTACGGGAGAAAACTGGAGCCGATGTTACCAAAGTTTCGATTTACTGTCGATTCGATCTTTTTTGAAATATTCGGGACATTGGGTAGTCTCAGACTGGAAAAAGTTTGTTGTACTCGGTGAAAGAAAGGGCAGAAATAGGTTCCCCGAGAGAAACGCAATTGCAATAGGGAATGACACACAGGGACCTTGCCAAGAGCCGACAATGAACTTGTAGAACAGAGACAAAGTCGGAGCTAGGTGATAAAGTGCAGCAAATTAACAATCAAGGGAGTGAACAATGAATGGCTAAATTATACTCTATAGCTGTTACGGGTTTCTAGGCTAAGGAAACGGATCATAGTGCGGCGGTTGTTTGGAATTTTTAACGGCTTCTGTTGAAAACGTGCCGAGACAAGCTCGGTAATGATCTGGGCTCGCAAGTCAGTACGTGTGAGAACCTATGTCAAAAAGTAGGGAGAGGGAGAGAGAAAATTCGAGGAAATGTTGAAGAAGCGCGTGCGGACACAGTCGGTCGGATTCCTATTTTCGGACATTTTGACTCGAGAGCTCAGTCGACTGTTAAAACCAATAAATAAGCGACCTTTGGCACGTACAAACTAGTCCCCCCCCAATCCGTGGAAAAAGATGCAGTCCAAGTCTTGGCGGGACGAATACAAATGGCTCGTTTTGCATGGCCTCGTAGAGAAATGTTTTGAAAATTCTTAGAATTTACAGCGGGGAATTTCATTTTTTTAAAAAAAGGACTTGTATAAGTTAGAATGTTGTAAAGCAGTCCTTGCGCTGTTATTCAGCGCTTCTGAAGCTTCTAAAGAACTACAATTTGTCTTACATTTGTTTTTGATTTCGAATTTGATTTTAAATTTATTTATTTTCCACACCTGTGTTGACGGCGGACTTTCGAGTTTAGTGTACTTCCACTTTGTTTTCTTGCTTAGTTTGTCTTGTTTTTCGATGTAGCTGTTTTTTATTTATTTTCAGGATAGCATGGGGTAATTGGGTACAATTTCGGTTTGATTAGCGTAGCACATTTTAAACACTTGAAAGTGTATGTTCAGGTCGTTGGTGATTTCAATGCGTTCGGTGTTGGGATTGTTGTGGAAGGATTTTGTACATTTTTCTCTCAACTTTCTTTGAAGGGTTACTGTAATAAAGAATGGGAGGTTTTTCAGGGAAATGGTAGTTAGAACAAAGGTTGTCGAGTTTTGTTCCTAATTGTTCGAAATTGATGCTTAGAACCACATGAAACATGTCCAGCTGCGGTATTGTGTTACTAGTGAGTGGGTTTGTAGGTCCAGTGGTGGTTTTGGTTGAGTGCTAATTTTCCTATTTGTCAGTTACGTGCTACAGTGTTGGATAGTAATCCTTTGTCTGAACTAACGAGCGGTACAAACCCAAAATTGGGGGGAAGTACAAAATGTTAGGTCTGTTTCATGTATTGCGATCTTGTTTTACGGGACTAAGAGTGGGAAACGACTTGAGCGTTGTCAGTCATTTTCTCGCCCGCTGACGTCTTTCTTTTTTCTTCATTTTTTTTCAGGCTGGATGCGTAACTGGATAGAGTGACATGCAAATGACGAGGAGCTTTGTGAAACATTGCTTAGTCCCGGAAATGGCTGGCAGACGTGGCAATCTGACAAAAGTCGTTATGCCGTACCTTAGTGGATTTCTCCCGAGTAAGTAAGAAGAGGCTTGAGACAGCAAATGTCAAGGAAGAAACGTTGCGCTTGACTACTTATGCATGACAATAGTTCAGGCACCGCGCCTTACTAAAGAACATGGCATAGCCCGCCTCGAGCTTCCTCTTATTATTTCCACGCTAATCTCGTCATCACGTCCGAGTCATAGTCCTAAAAACAGCCTTTCTTGTCGTTGCCTTCCACGAAACAATGCAACTTGTCCGACAGTCTTTTTACGCTGCGTTAATGCAACGTCCCGAATTTCCTCGCCTCGTTGAGCTCCAGGACAAGTTTGATGGACGGAGGAGTGAAAAAGTCGGACATGATGTGACATCTGTAAAGCTTACGACAAAGTTTTCACTACCCAGCTCATCTGGATACTTTGACCCCCCCCCCGATTTTACCTGACGTTCACAGTGTTACGACGGGGGTATATGTTCAGAATTCACAGCGTTTCTTAGATTTAAGCTTTGAATAGTATTGCGCTTCAATCGAAGTTTTCAGTCAATAGGACATTCCATTCAAAGCTTGTAAAACTTACGCTGTGTTCATTAGAGACTTGCGTGGGATAAATTCACCGTCAAATTTACCCTCGTTGCACATTATTCGCAATTTAGGTCGAATTTCAGAAAGTTTACGGATGTTCCTTCATTTACCACCCAGATAGCCATAACTTCTTAGCGAAGTGACCATTTTGGGTCAATCTGGTAACTCGTGTAGTGTGAACTATGGGCAAATCCTTGGGTAACAGGGGTACACTAGAGCACTCTGTTAGCCAGGCGACTTACTTAAAGATCCGTCGCCTTCCAGGTGGCATCCAAATTGACGTGAAATATTCAGCACAACAAACCTTTCTTTGTTCCGTCCATCGCATGGTTTGAATGATAGCAAATCCTTGGTTAAAGCGCCACATTAGAGCACAGTTAGATAGAAAACATTTAAAACTCCAAAAAGTTGCCATCGTAAAAGCCTTGCTGTAGGTCACATTACATTCGCGTAAGTTACGCAGCGTAACCATATTGTAGACCACCGCTCACGCAAGTTCCGTGGCGTTAGCACTAGGACCGTTCGCTTGGGTCGTTTTCCATTCCGAGTGTTCTCTATAGAGCAAATGGATCTTGTCATACAGAATTTCTCTTCATAAAATATATATCTACAGTGGAACCCACTTAATTTCATTTCTTTTTATTTCAAATCGCACAATCGCATAAACCGCCTAAATTCATAAAAAGACTGAGTCCCGGTGGGCATTTAAAAATGCTACGTAACTCCAGCTTATTTTATAGGCAATCGCACGGCCAATTCGTGAAACCAGGAGGCCGCAAAATTCCCAGAAAGGCTTCGAAAAAACTCGTATCCGAGCTTAATCTTTTAGCCACGGACATTTCACCTTTCGCCTAGTCGTTGACGAGCCGTAAAGGTTACTTAGTCCATGTTTAGTAGCGTGCTGTGAATCGGGAAGTGAAGATGTCGAGGAAGAAGCACACAAGCCTATCACTGAACCAGCGAGTCAAAATTTTCCATTATGGACTTTTTTCCCTAAGAAATAGCGAAAGCTTTGACCAGTAACGTTATAATACAAGTATATTTTAGATGTAAAGATACAGTATTTGCTTTCATTTCGTGTTTCTTAGCCTTGTAAAAGGCAACTCCGTTTTATTTCAAACTCCGCGTAAATTCATAGAGACCGTCCGGTCCCGAGCCTATGTAATAAAGTGGGTTCCACTGTATATCCAATTTTCATTGGTCGCTGACATCCGAAGATTGAATTAACGTTTACAATTATTGGAACGTTGGCGGATATTGTTCAGATCGGACCTTTTAAAACAACTGGTTAACAGCCTCGCAAGAGGTGGAAGTTTACCCCAACCCGAGCTCGGACGAACAGTGTTTGCGTTCCAGTGTCTAACCCCCAGGGGGTAAATTTCTGCCGGGTGTGTTTCGCGGTTGGAAGATATTTTTAGGAGGGTCTGGTGGGGTCAGGGTGCTTGTTCTGCGATCAACTATTAGTTTCTCGTGTAGAGGAAATTATGTTTGTTCAACGGGGGGATATGTCCGTTAGCTATTGAATGATTTAAAAGCACGCCGGAGTCGTGAGATTACCATAAAGTCACCGAGAACGTGTACCATCGTGAGCTGGCCTTATTGCGGCTGGAATTTATGAGACAGTACCAAGTCCATAGCTCAAGAGACCGTTGAGCGCCGTCCGAATAAATTCAGCGCGTTCGCCTTTTCAGCGTCAGTTTACAAAGTCAGCCAAGATTCGTGAGCGAGATTTTCGAACAAGTTAAAAATAACAGAAAAAAAGGTTTCGATAGCCCAGGTGTTCAGTTTTTTTTAATAGCAAAGTCGGGTTGCGGTTAGCCGCCATAAGCTCTGAAATTCATCAAGTATTATGGAGCAAGTCTGAGGTTTGGTTTTTTTCTACATACACGTTTTAACTTGCAAACTTCCCCAGATCCGGTTCATTCGTCTGGATTCTGAGCACGCAGCTTTTTTTTATCTTTCTCTCCCTGGTGTGACGCGATCACATACTAATTTTCTTAGTTACTTTTTTACGCGTTCCCTTCATTTTAAACCGGGAAATTTCCTGCAGTAGTTGGATCTGAAAAAAAAGATAGCGCCCCGTGGTAATTAAAAAAGGTAACTCGACGTGACTTAAGCGTCAGGTAAAGCTGGCTGCTTTTTACTCGACGTGCTAGTCGGCTATCAAGGTCCGCAATCCTACATTGTTAATTTTTTTTCTCGGAAAAAGTTGGGGAGATTGGGGTTTTGCACGGTAACAAAGAAAAGGCAACAACAAGGAAATTCATTAGCAATTGTATCATGGTCTCGTTGAGAAATTAAGGAACAAGTTGCATTTCACTTAGCTTGTACCTTTTCCCACACTTTTTGACATGTTGCCTTGCGGGGACGAAAAAGCTCATGGTAATGCTCGGGCTCCGGGAAAACGAGGAATATTGTATTGTCATGTGACAAACTGACGGCTATTATGCAAGAAAACGTGGGAGCTCAAGACCAGACGGGGTTGGGGGGGGGGGGGAGAAGGCGGGTTTGCTAAATGAAAGACTACTGGGTAAACAAGGGGGGGGGTAAACCTTCGACTGAAATTGTTAACGGTAAATGTTATTTGAAACGTTTTGGAAGTTTTAAGTAAGTTGGATTGCACACACACACATACGTGGTATGACAAAAAGGTCGTGATAGCGGTAATAGGTGGGTTAAGCGAAGTATACGCGGTCGTAGCCACGAAAAGCTTTGCCCTGATGATGATGATGGGCTCAAGCTTATGACACAGCACAGTTGCGTGTGCTGCATGAGCAACCTCGGCAGCATTAGGAGCAAGCATGATACCCACGAGGGGTTGATAAGATACAAGAGAAAGTCCTTTAACTATTTTTTTGTTTGTTCTTTTTCTTCCCTGAGCTACTGACTGCAAAAACCGGCATTTCCTTTTATCGGTAACATTACTTGAGAGAAGGAAAAGGGACAAGAAACATGTCACATGAGAACCTGAAGACAATGATGGGGATTGAACCACAGAGAACGTGAGCGACAAGTTCGGAGCAGCACTTTCCGGTTCCTATAGTCGTAAACTTAGTGCCAATGATTTGTTTGTTTCTTCGTCATGATTACGTAGCTGAGGAAGAGACATGAAACGTTTCAGGGGTTTTCACGAAATCGGCTACCAACCCTGAACTAAATTAGGAACTTGGTGTTGGTAGCAAACTAGTCACGGGTTTTTCATAAGTTTGCTTTATTAGTGCGTAGACAGAACATTTTCACAAGTGATCCGTGAATAAGAAACGGGTGACCACGTGAGAAAAAGTATTACTTTGCAAAATCCTTAAAGTGGGATTAAGACTCCCGAGAATGATTTACCTTCGTGAAGCTTGGCAGGAGTCTAATCCGACAAACATTCAACGTTTTCAGTAGCTTTCGTAGAGTAAAACAAGAAATCAAATGTAAGCCAAAATCTTGTCCAAGCTGATATGTATTTTTAAAAAATCGTAGCTAAAATTGTCAAGTAGTAATAACTAGATCGTACAACGTACGTCTCGAGTCTTTCACCTTTGCGCGGCTAAAAGTGTCAGTATCCTAACGAAGTATAACGCTTAATGAAAAGATATTCAAAGTATTAATCGTCGGTAATTTAATATCATTTTCGCGATTTTCTTTGTAATTATTTTTAAACTATTTATTTATTTTCTATTTTATTTATTGATAATTTATTGTTAGTTATTTTCCTAGCTTAAAATTTATTTATTCTCTGAAGTTAATATTTATTTGTTTTCTATCTTCATTTACTTATAACGTATTTTTGCTTATTTTCTTAGCCTAATATTTATTTATTTCCCATTTTATTTTTTTTTATTTATTTTTGCTTATTTTCTTAGCTTAGTAGTTATTTATCTTCTGTTTTTATTTACGTATTCGTTGCATTCGGTAGTACAGCTAGGCCGTTTGTACTAACAAGTGAAGGAAGAAGCAGTAGCTGTAAATACACGGTACGTGGGCGACAATGAAGATTTGTATCAGGGGGGAACTGCGTGCTTGAACTTGCGCAACGGTAAAGGTTCGCATTCCCGGCATTGCGTCACTCACGACCGATTTCTTTTTCGTGGGCGGTATTCGGGGGTTAAGGCTATTGATCCCCAAGTTCGCAGCACTTCTTTGTGTGTGTGCTGTGGTTTTTTGCAACAGAGACTTAGTCGTATTTCGAAGCAAAGTTAGCAATAATGAAGCATCCTAAAGTTTGGGAATTGGTTTAACGCCCTTTTGTGATTTCCAATCTATTTTTTTGGGGGGGAGGGGAATAATACAGTGAGTATAAAGCGATAGAGTACATAAAAGAAGAAGTAGTAGAACGGTAGAAATGGGTGGAGAACTATTAAAAGTTTTTTTTTTTTTGGCCGGGGGAAGAGCAATAAATTGTGAAGGTAACTTGCCCGGACACGGACAAGGTAATGAGGCGCAAAAGGTTTTATAATTGCATTGATGCATTGCAGGGAGCAGAGACTGTGATGGGTAGCAGCGTTGTAATAGACGGCGTAATAGGAAGTCCAATGGTACAGTAAAAAGGACTTGACAAGTGACGCTGAGATGCGTTTCGACGAGGTTTCTGGCGGGTGGGTGGTGGGGTTAGTTTAAGGCGGGGAGAGTGGCTAACAAAGAAGTAGAAAAGAGGAGGCGGACAGTTAAAAGCAGTACAAGACCGGAAGGGTGTCTCTTCCAGTGTCACGCTGCCATAAACCTGCAATTACCAAGTCTAGCATGATGAACCTTTCCCCTTTTTAGTGTTGACGTCCTTTTTTCCCCCCTTCCTCTCCTTGGTATTCAATGTTTCGCATTATGGGAGCGATAGAAACAGAAAGGAAGCGAAATGGGAGAGAAAATGAGACAAAAGCAGGAATGACGAAAACTCCGCGGGAGTCAAGAAAACAGTCCCCACAAAGAGCGATTTTGAGTCCGCAGACCTTTTAGTTGGCGTCGAGCAACTTGGACTGCCACACCGGGAGCTCCGAGGCATACGGCCGGGACCGGGGTCTCGGGCGGCCAGACTTTTCGCCGTGACGGGGGTGAGTTACTACGAGTTGGGCGTCCATGACGTTGCTGCGGACTGTTGTGTTGCAAGTGTAGTGGTGTGTGCAAGTTTGTGACGGGCTTTGGGTAGACAGTCACGAGAAATCAAAAGCTTGACTGCCTTTTTGTTAGCCAGTGGCGGAAATTGAAGCGATTGCGGGGCGTTAAAAGTTTCTCGTGTCTTGCAACTTTGGGAGGGCGAACAATGGGAGGTATTGTTTCGTACATGGAAGTTGCATTTACAAGAGTACAGAACGCTCGTAGAGAAGGGAGCTTGGCGCGGCACACAGCGTTTTTCTTCCTTAATGGTATGGTTACACAGTAGATTGTTACGTGTGAACGTTAGCGCGGTTTGGAGGTCCCAGAAAGCATCCATCTGCGAAAGTGGCGCTGGTCGTGGATTAACGAGTCGTTGATTCTGTGAAAGGATCAGGTACTGTGATATATATCATAAGAGGGGCTCGGTAGAATAAAGTGCTTTGCGCCGAACGCCAAGCCGTATTTCAAAACGTCCAGAACGCTGGAAAGACGTTGAACGCGGGTGATAAAACAGTCGATAGTTGAACGCGGGTGATAAAATAGTCGAAAGTGCTCTGACATGTTTTGCTTTGCACAAGGGGGCTTGCGAGCGGGTGAGACAATAAAAAAGGAGAGAGAAAACGCCAGGGGAATTTTCGGCGCTACACGATTATTAAGACGTTTACCATACAATACGCCCTCCTGCGGTGCGAGAAGGCTGTGTTTTGCTTGGAAAGGAACTCCACCAAATAAGAACTTGGCGGGGCGATATCGATGGTTTTCTGTCAAGATGGTATCATTAACGAAGGAGATTGGTAGTACCGGGCAAAAAAAAGATTTGAAAACGTGATATTAATGTTCTATTTTATGGGTGCCAAAGCCTTGAGCTTCCGCGGAACAATGAAATTACAGTGTCAGGTAAATTAGGGTACGCCCGCTCGTGCGGTTGTGTAGGGTATTGTACCCGAACTTTCCGGACAGTCTTAGTCTTGCTGACGAACGTAATGGGCAACGGCTTTCTAGTTCGTAACAGTTCTCTTACTGTCTAGCAGTGAAATTGTAATGTCCAATAAATGATGGTACGCTCTCGCATGGGTCTCCATAAGGGTTGTACCTGACCTTTTTGGACAGTGTAATATTGCAGGCGAACGATATTGTCGACCATTTCATAGCAGTCCATTACAGTAGTTCGTAGCACATAAAAAAATTAAAACAGTGTAAATAGTGCTCCTTACCGTTTTTGTATTGACGTTACCAGTTCATTCTCCAATTTACATTAACTTTCGCAGCACATTTTTATCTTCCTTTCAAGAATGCGATTAGCGTGTCCAGTAAGTTGTGGAACAAGCGCTCGGGAGCTTATATGCGATTTTGTACCGGAACTTTTTGGTCAGTGTAATATTAGAAGCGAACGCGAACGAAATTGATGTAGAATTCATAGCAGAGATTGGTGGTCCAAAGTGTTCTTTTTTTTGTTGAATGCCCGGATGCTTGCGTGGGAATGCTATATTTCAGCTACGGGATTCACTCAGTTAATATAGTTTATTGATGCAATTAGTCACCCCTGTTCATTACAGCGCATAACATGTAAGTGGTTATGTGCGCTGGGCATGTTTAAAACTTGCGAGCAGCACAATAACAGGTTGCTCATGCAAATGACGCCCTTTAACCTAAAAACGCAAGAACGTCAGCCACCCTGTCTTCCCAGGGCGGGGGGCAAAAACAATGCGCGAGAAGAGAAACCCTCAAGAAAGCGCATGTTTGCTAGTGTCAAGTGAGCAGAAACGCAGTCCAGTCTTCTTCTTTCGACTCCGCATTGCAGTTGACGTCCTGGACTCGTGAAGTTCTCTCCCGGTGTTGTGTGTGCTTTCCTCCCCAAGGAAGACTCCGAGTATTGTATTTTTCGTTACGGTGAATTGACGTAAAAGAAAAGGGAGTACAAAGCAAGGTCGCTTTAGGGTTACAAGTGATCGATTGCGTCAGTCGTGACGCTTTTTTCGGGCGATAATCATCGCTAACGATCCAAGTTTGAGCACGTATTCTTTGTTACCGCGATGGGTATTTTTCGGGCTTGCTTTTGTCTCCCAGGGCCAAAGTTCAGATTGTTTCAGTAGACTCGAAGAAAAAAAAAAGAAGAAGAAAGAAAGAAATCTTAGCTTTTCCTCTCTTTTTCCCCCCTGAGCGCTCCAGCGTGAAGTTGATCAACACGGAATTTTCGTTGAGTTAGTTATGGTTCCTTGGCACGGGGAAAAAATAGAAAATAAGGGGAGTCGCAATAACAAATATGGCTTTTGTGTTCGGCAGCTGTGTCTCTGTTCATTTACTTATCGTCTGATTGTTCTTATTTTTCTTCTCCTTCCAGATTACCTGAGAGGCTTGGGGATTTGATGGACTAGTGATTTTGCTTCCCCGTAACCCAAGGGCTTTCGCTTCCATGCGTGCTGAACCTATTCCGTGCACGTGGCGTGCATTAGGAAAAAAAAGGGGGGGGGGTGAGGGCCCCAGCGAAAATTGAGGCACTGGAGGCTTCCTGCTTCTGCTGGCCACAACTAGGTTGGAGCACGAAAATGGACTCCTGGGCCACACTCACCATCTCCGCATTAATAGTACCCGCTTAGTTTTCGATCAGGAGCGGCAAAGACTTCCGACGTATCAATCAATGGGACAATTGAGTCCCGAAAGAAAAATGCTTCACACGCCAGCCGGCCGCTTCCCGTGGAAAAAAATATAGAACTGCCACGCGCCAAAGAGCCTGATGCTGGTAGTAATATGATGGATAAAGGCCTCGGCGCCAGATCAAAGCATTAAGAAGGCTATTTCCCCCCAAACAAGTAAGTCGACCCTTCCCTATTGTCTTTCGTTATTTTGTTGTTTCGGTTCATTTTTTTTTTAGTACGGATATGTTAGGTGGTCTTGGCAGGAGGGTGGGGGGGGGGGTGACGTGTTAGATGTAATGTCTATACTCTTGCTTTTGTGTAAACGGGGCTCATTAGGGGCGGAGGAGTTGGAAAGATCCATTGTCCGCGATGGAATAGAGCTGCACATGGCACATGCATACTCACACACACACACAAACACACAGAGAGGGCTTTTGAGTTGTCTTCGGCTTTCAACAGGGCGGAAGACAAACAAAGGCGTGGACCCTCTTATGGACAATAATGAACGAGAAAAAAAGGGAACCGGCATTCGCGTCGCGATAAATCCATACTCGTGCATTACTTATCGAAAGTACCGCACCTACCAATAGGTTAAAAAACCTTTTTTTCGGGGAAGAGGGGTGGGGAATTTCTGGGGAATTCTGCAGGCGAGCCAAGTTTTGGCGTCATAGGCGAATTATTAATGACTCAGGAAGTGTACTGTTTCGCACGGTGGAGTTTTTTCTTGAAATCTTTTGAGATCAGGTTGGAAAGCGGTTATTTTGGCGGGGGGGGGGGAGAGAAGGGAAGTTTCTGAGAAAAAGGGGTGTGGTGCAGATTTGATTACAGGGCAAGTTTATTTTGGTTAAACGAAAAAGCATGTAATGCGAGAAGCACTTTTGTTTTCTTATCCAATGCGGGGACCAACAATGCAGAGGGTAATAATTTATGGTGGATGCTGGCAAAAGCTTTATGGCGGACGTTTGGCTGGGATGCGGATTAGAACAGTGATGGTGTATAAGAAAAAAACGTGTCGGGGATAACTAGAGGAGAAGTCAACCTTAAGCTAGAAGAAGACATTGTTAGCAGTTCGGGGGACTTTGTGTGTGTGTCTTAGGAGGACCGGGGAAAACTAATCCGGCTGTCGTTGCTGTAGTGGGGTAATGACATGAGCCACACCGGACTGCTGTGGGAACGTCGGGCTACGGGCGCGGTGCACTATCCTCGCTGGAGGAGACTGAGAGATTTCTCTTGTTGATTGACTTTTTTTTCGCTGAGGTAACCAAGTCTTTCTGTTGCTTCTCCGGTGTGTTGTCTTAGTAAGCTGTTGGGGGTTGGCATGGAAACGCTAACACCTTCGTCAGCCAAGGAACAACACCGATTTTTCTGTCCGTAATTTCGGTCTGCTATCCCGTCGCCTGGAAAGGTAACAACATTGTGTCGTCATGTTGCACCGGGTAGGTGAAAGTCGGACGTGTACTGGGGTGTTTCTAAGGCTGGAGTATGGAATCTTAAAAGTACCGGAAGCAACGAGGTAAAGGGAAGTCCAGTCACGGGGTGTACACTTGTCTTGCTTCTGTCATCTCAGGTAGTTAGATAGGAAAAAGGAGCTTAGCGTCCCTGGAGAACAAACATGTCTCGTGGTTTCAGTTGAAGCAGAAAGGAAAGAAAGGCTCATGTCGAGCTAGAAAAATAATCCTTTTCGGGGTCGCTTTTTTTTCCCGGGGCTGGCTGTGCGGTATTAAGTGGAGCGTTAATGAGACGTGCGCTAAGAAGTACCGTGACGTATTTGCATAAGCTTTCTGGAAGGACAGAACAGGAGTCGGGAAATTGCGTAGCAACTCTGGAACATGTTTATGCATTCGGGCAGAGAGCAGCAGGGGAAAACTGGGGGAGCCACGGAATTGAGGAGTGTTATGTTGCCACTCAGGAAAGTTAGTTGAATTAGTCAAGAGAAGTTCACGTCACGTTACCGGATGGGCGGAGAGTTTCATTGTCGACTCGGGTAACTGTAGGCAAGGATAACAGCGAGTTGAGTCTGGATGTAAGAGACGAGACCCGGAATGGAATTCGTTTACGTGCTGTTGGCGAGTTTATCACAACACAGTGAGCAAGTATCTTACAAGCGGGGTCTCTTATATCTGGGTCCATGTTTTTTTAATCTCGATTTTGGACATCTTCGAAGAAGATAACTTGTGCTAGTCATGGTACATGAACAGAGTCTCTTACAAGCGGGGTCTCTTACATCCTGGGTCGTTATAGGACACGAGCTAAGCCAAGGTAGTTTTACTAAAGAGTTCTCATACTGAAGTACTTCCTGGACTACGGTGCCCGAGCCTGTTTCCTCCAACTGGGGTCTCTTACATCGGGGGGTCGATGGTAGGGCGAGCTGGGTTGGATTGCTCTTACCAGCAGTTCTTTCCATGGACCGTACGCAATTCTCTTACAAGTGGGGTCCATGGCAAGGTGTTGGTGGCCGGACGGGAATTTCCGTTAGGAAGTTTAGTGGCAGCGAAGTAATTTCTCGGAATAGCGTTGTTAGAGCACTTACCTAGTACGCGGTGAATCTAAGGTGAATAGCCCTGATTTCAGTGACAACGCCCTTAAAGAGCATTTTGGCTAGAAGCTGGCATAGCTTTACGTGGGTGGTACGATGGAGGCAAATGTAACCAAGCAGAAACCATAAATCCGGTTATTAAAGGAATGCGGGACAATCGAAACTTGTCACTGTCATCGTTGTTTTTTCTAAATAAAAAATAAAGTTCCCTGAGAATTTACCGAGCGCTTTTTTTATTTTGTAGCTCTTCACTTCTTTAATGTTGTCTTTGTTGTCTCGACACCTAACGCTCGCTTGTGGTAAAAAGAACCTGACTTCGGACGTTATCACAGTATGCGACATAGGGGGCTAAAGGAGGTAAACATGGGGTTAATGAGTTACCCTGGCGAGGTTAGATGTTATCTACACTGCGTTAGAGACCGTCTCCATGGTTGCGAGGACCCCAACAATCGTTAAAAACGAATACGCTCAAAGGAGACTTGGAAGAAAAAGACCCCCGTGCCAACAATGAAACGAGATGTTGGAAGCAAACCCCCCTTCCTTCCTTTCCACGCCTTGGGAGTCAAAAGTGGGCAAACTTTGTGAGACGTGATATCGCGTCTGGTTCTTTTCAACATAATAGCGAGCGAGTGTTCTACGTTACAACGTCCCCGATACTTGATATAATAGGACTGGCATTTAATAGAGTCCGCGTATAAAGTCCCCCCCCCAGTTCTGACATTATTAACAGTCCCAGGGTAA
Organism: Triops cancriformis; assembly: GCA_020615345.1. Classification (NCBI taxonomy): domain Eukaryota; kingdom Metazoa; phylum Arthropoda; class Branchiopoda; order Notostraca; family Triopsidae; genus Triops; species Triops cancriformis. The sequence goes on from JAHZNP010000246.1 coordinate 57,107, forward strand.
CCGGGGGCCCCTTCCAATGAAGGAAAACGACAGAGAAACAAATATGATGGAGGACTGAGAACCATCGTTGATAACGAACTGTCGTGACTAGCACCCATGATTCAACGCCCTACTATACGGGGGGTAAGGGGGCATAGAAGAGCCTAATGACGTGACAACGACCACCACCCATACAGACGACATGGAATGAAACGCTCAGAATCAACAAAGCTTTAGGGTGGGGAAAAAATGAAAAAGTTAACTGTCACAATGCTACGCTTATGTGTATAACGAGCTTTGTCACACAAAAAATGCATTCAATTTTTTGAGGTTTTAAATTCTTAGGTAGAAACTGAAATACCGCGTGAATACGCTTCGTTACCCAATCAGCTAAGGTTCGTGGGATGACATGTTTGCTTTAGATTAAATCGACAAGTTGTTGAACATTTTTGTTCGGCGGCGTAGACAGGTCGTGGACTTTTTCAAGGGAAAGTTGAATTCTTATTTGGCCCAGGAAGAAATAAAAATCATTTTAAAAGGAGTGGTTACGCTACGCTGTCTTGGGAGGCAAATTGCATTGCCGCGAACATAGGACAAACGCGTTAGCCTTTTTTTCAGCTCGTGTCTCGCCCGCTCTGAAAGTCATGAGCCCTAAGTCAGTTTGCGTGTATTTCTATCAAGTTGGGCTTCTTACAAAAGCTTACAAAATTGATTTGAGAGCATTCAAGGTGGGGAGAGGGGGGGTGTTGTTGGGGAGCTTGTTTATCTGGTCGAACCTAATAAGGATGCGCTAAGTTTTTTTATTTTTTTGTTCACTTCAGCCTTTTTGTGGTTATTTTTCTTTTTAACGGGGGTGACATGCGAAAACCACACGTATTAGTCAGCGTTTATTGCTCCGGCAAAAAAGCCACAGGGGTTTTTATGTATACACGTCTTCCCCTGGGTGCAAGTTTGGTCTCGGGCTTTTTTATGTATCTATTTTTTCTTTCTTGTCGTTTCCTTGGGCAGGCGTTAGCATACATGGCCTACTGGAAGCTACCATGGTGCTTTTGTTGGCTGAGATAAGCATAACTGGGTATAAAACGCCCGAAAAGTCGCTACTGTCTTCCTCACTGGGGAGAGGAAATTGTCACGTTCAGCCAGTCTTCTTGCCTTTGGGGAAGGCGATAAGCATACATCTGTTGTGAGTGAGAAAAAAGTTTGCGTTGAAATATGCTGAGATCCATGACGCTGATAAAAGACACTCAACGTCTTTTTTATTTCGAAAACGTTCCAAACTCGTTTGGGAGAGCTTGAGCGAACCGGATGGCGAGCGAAAGTCACCTCCACTAAAAGAGATAATGTCAAGTGGTCCCAGACACGTAATCTATGGCGAGATACACACACACACATGCACAAATAAGTTGAAAGCATGGGCCGTAGATCATTTTTTGGGTGGTAGTACCGTAAGTATTGCCATAGAGCGCATTTCTTGTGACCACCTTCCTACAGAAATTGGAATCGCGGTATTTTTCTCTGTCGTGGCTCTTGCTTGGCTGGGATACAACCACCCAGTGGAGTATTTGCCTTTGCCGGTATTCTATTATGTATACGCGAGATGTTTCCTAATGGCATAAGGGAGTAGTTCGGGTGAGGTCTTCGGGGTTTGTTGTTGCCACCACAACGAGCTTAGGGTGTCGGTGGGGATATTTTCTCGCCCTTGCAAAAGCTTGCTTTTCACACCAGCTTCTTATCGATTTTTTCGTCGTCTGGCGGGTAAAAAGGGGGTAGATAGTGTACTCGAAATGCAGTACCGTAAAAACATGCAACTTGGGTTCGATCCGTGTTTTTATCCTGATGCGCTAGCAGAATTTCAAGGGGGCAAATCGCGCTTGACGCAAAATTTGCAATAGCGCCGGGAAAGGAAAGTTTGCTTTGAGATTTAGCTTACGCAAAATCTAAATTTGAAGCATTAATTTATTAGAAACAAACCTAGGCAAAGCCTTGCTCGCGATGGATAAAATGAAAAAAAATCTATTGTTTGAAGGCATATAGCTAGTGAGAGTTATGTAAATAAAAGCTATGTATAATTTCGATAAAAGTTAACAATTTGGAGAATTAAAGCAGGAAATAGGTAGTGAAAGTAAAATGAGCAGTAAAAATGCATCAATCAATGGCTAGAATATTTAATGAATAATAATTAGGAAAAAGTGAAGAATTCTTAAATCATTCATGTGTGCTTAAAGCGACTGAAGGAGATGTGTCACTTAGAAATATTGTTCAGTAGATACTGCGTTCTTATTCCTAGTTGATTTCATTTTTTTAAGCTTCTCAAGGAGATATCTCTCGCGTAGAGCGGGATGAAGCTTGACAGCATGCCGTGAATCGGTGTAAAAATCTGGCGAAAGGAGTTGAAGCTTCTGAAACCTCGTCACGTTCACTTAAAAAGGCCGATTTATCGTATATGTGTTAACTTGTCTTGTAAGTTTTGACGTAGCGGGCCTTTTGTCTCCGGAACTTTTTGGTCCCGTCATTTTGAAGTTGGCCAAAACTTTCTGGGACATGGCTTGGCTCTCGCTTATGCCAGGTTGTCCCATAATTTTTTGGACTGGGCATTGTTTCTGTGGGGGGGGGGAATTTTTCGCTTCGCGTGCTTTTGTTTGCGTTTAGGCTTCGGAACAAGGGATGCACGGTTAAGTAAAAGTCGCTATCGTCATTCAGGTTAAAAAAAAGCCTACTCAAATACGAGCAATATGAGGCTTGGTATTGTTTAAAGAAGACAAGAACAAAGGAGCGCATGCATGTCACTAGGCAACCTAGAACAATATTCAAGGCTCCTCTACCGCTCGTTTTCCGATTTTTTTTTCCTGTCTGTGTGATGCTGTCTTCGCCCAGGACAGAGCTCACCCTTTTAATCATAGCTTAATGAAAGTGGTTGTTCCTTAATTAAAAGCACAAGACGATGAAGACTGCCGAGGACAGGAGAGAGAAAAAAGAGGAGAAGGAAAAGAGAGGCGCTCTCCCACTCCCCACCCTCTTTCGCTCTCTGTCTCTCTGAAAGTCACTTTGCAAGACAGAAACTGCATTGGCTCCGATTATGGAGAGACTCGCGATGCGAGTTAGGGATGTATAAAGTTAATAAAACCCAAGGGTGAGTGCACAGTTAAATCTATAAAAGGGATATGTTTAGTGGCTAATTCTCTCTGCGAGGTTTTCTTTCAGGGGGCAAGAGAAAAGACGAAGTATCCCTTTTTTTACTTTTTTATTTTTTGGGTACGTGGAAAAACATACACGTAACGTTAGGGTTGTTAAAGTAATGGAATAGGTTTACGGGCTTATGTTGTAGCGTGCATAAAAATCTCGTAATTCACGACGACCTGGTCTGAGCTCAAGCCTTAGACCTAATTGCCCAAGGTAGTACGTTGAGTTTGATATTGACAGAGCACGCATTCAGCCATGGGAGTATGGCACACACGGAATGTGTAAGAGCTTTCGACTAATTATCCTTCATTTCCTCACAACGAATCTTTTTCAGTCCTAGTCCCGAGTTTTTTATATATTTTTTGTTCGGGAACAAATGGGTGCCCTCCCCAAGAGGTATGAAAATAAATATGAGCTATTAACTCACTGGAAAAATTGATTTCATTGTTGCTAGTTAGTTTGGGGGGAGTGTTGGCACTTCACCCGGAATTTTTTCCCCTTTTTTGCTCCTTTTTGGGACGCGAACCGCAGTATAACTTTGGGAAGCGTAGCTAACGTGAGAAAATTACGTACAAATAGACGGGGTAACAATGCGTAGTGGAATGTGCACCGAAGCTGGGGGTTTTGGATTGTCACACGCAGCCCTGTAAATAAGAAGGAAAAAAGAGAATTTAGTTGTTACAGTTCTGTCTGTATGTGATAGCTTCAAACGATGGGAGTTTTTGCACTTAAATACGCTTTTGTGTACAAGGACACTGCCAAGTCGTTAAAAGGACTAGTTTACTGTAGTTAACATTTATGGGGTGTACGCGACAAATAAAAAGAAGAGCGTTCTGGAAGGTGACGGTTTATGTTTCAGTAGTTGTGATCTAAACCCCCTTAAGCGTGAGGTCTTGTGGGGGTTTTTGTTCGTTAAAAGTTTCGTTAAGGTTGCTTAGTGCGTTCGCTTTTGGGTTGTCGACCGGGACTCCTGGAGGAACTCAAGCAATGTCCGAGTCACGTTTTCGCCCTCTTGTGTGCCGTGCCATGCCATGCCCCTAGTGCTATGGCCATCGTTAGTGGCCACCTTCCCCAGTTGGGAGCGCAGCAAATAGCCACACCGAAACCAAAAGGGTTGATGCTATCGAAAAGTAGGGCGTCTTGTTCAGTGTAAGAAATCTCACTCCACCACTTGACAAATATCTGGCTGCGGGAAAAGTTGCCAGTAGAACAATAAGGCCAATCGCCCTTAAGACCGCTGGGATTGTTACCCAGATCACTCCCACTTATTTTTTATCTTGTTCTCTCGCGTAGGATGTTCGTTTACAATCGAAGGATAGGGGTGGTGGGAAGCGAAATGGAAGCTAGATCAGTGAATTGTATAAGAAAACAATTACAGTCGCACCAAGGCTGCAATTTTTCACGCTGTCGTTTGCGAGATTAGAGCAGGAAACAACGCAAGGGAAAAAATGGGAAGCTTAAGCTAACCGCAAAAGGTCCGGGGTGATATATCTGTAAGAGGAAGCCTCATATATCACGTTGGGAGCCCGCACCCATTCTTTACTGTTCTTAATTTCCTGCAAGAATACAGAAGGAAAAAAGCGGAGAAAAAATTATAGACTTTTTTTTTCGCCCGCGTGCTCGCTCGCTCCCCAAAGTTTCGACGTCCTCGTTGTTCAAGCTCTGTCCTTTAATCGCTTAACCTCACACGTGCTCTTCTGGCTAATGATTTAAGCTTCCCTAAATAACTTAAAGCTTCGTTTCGATTGTAAGCTTGGCACGGGAGACGAACGGAAGGAGGACAAGAAACAGGATAGTTTCAATGACCTTTTCTTTGTGGATGAGTAAAAGGGCGGTGAGAGATTTGGGTCTTCGGTGCTTATGAGATGCTCTTTTCCATTCATTGTAGTTTGTATGGTGGTAGGGCCGAATTTATGGTATTAGTATAAACCCGTCATCCTGTGTGTTAAGAGTAGGTTAATATTTCGTGGAAGAGATATCCCAAGAATCTCTTTCAATTAAGCTTTTCCTATCAGGCAAATTGGCTGTGGTCCACATGGAGAAAAAAAGAGGGTGGTTGGCATCTGGCAATTTGCCTCGTAACATTGGAAAGGGGGTGGGGGGTCGGTGTGCTTCTGTTGCTGCTTCTGGAAAAGCCTTCTACGGGATGAGCGTATTTGTATGTGGGAGGGAAAGAAATAGGCCCTGGCCTATATCCCTAAACTCGAACAGTGAAATGGGAGGGGAGAAAGGAGGCTTATAGTAAAGATATAAACTCGAGGAGAATTGACTGGGAAGAGAATTGACTTTGTATTGATTAGGAGGAAACGTCCGATTTGGTTTGTAGAATTGGAGCCTGTTAGACGGAACTAACACCAATTCCAGTGACTGAACCTCTTTTACACGTGAAGGATAGGACAGGGAGCAGCCCGAGTGCAACACTGGGGCAGGAAAGGGCAACCTGGAAAACACTGAATGGAGAGTCAGCCATTTGGTATGGACAGCCGTTGTGTAACACTGAAATTTTCGCTTCGTGGGCGTGACGTGGGCTACGCAAACTGTCTTACGTCACGCAGACGGCGGGCAGTTAGAGTAAGGCTGGTTGCTTCGTCGCCTGTAGACAGCAATTTTGTGCTGGGGAAATGGGAAAGGGAGAGAAGCATGGAAATGCCGAGTCCCTGTTGAACTATATGGCCTTAAAAACGAGAAGGGGGTCTGGGCGAAAGTTATTTAGCTGTACAGTACGAGTACTGTCCAACGCAACCCGAAATTGGGCAAGGAGGATCTCTCCCCTTTTGCTCAGCACAGATGATACGGCACTGGTACGCTGGACTATCTCTGCACGTCCAGCCATAAAAAAATAAAAAATAAAATGTTGGAGGGAATTATGGCGTTAGCTAGAGGAATTATTCAAGCAGACGTGGAGCGCGTTGCGAGACTGTTCTCATTGATGAAGAAAACGCAACGGGTGGCAGGTATTAAACAAGCCCGGGACTCGACGACTTGGTCGGGGCAGATATGTCGAGCTTTGAGGTCCCTCCTGTCCCCTTAAAATTGACAGCCGTGGGAGTAAAATGGGGTTCGGGAGAATTAACTTCTTTGGGTGTACTTGCTAGTACGGTGAGATCTGAGTACCTTGTCGTAAGCGTGGGGTAAATGAAGGGTGTAATTCATTAAAGATCAGAATCGACAATTCCATTCACCTCTCTTCTGACAAAACGTAGCTTTTTTTTCCTTCTTGTCGGTTTGGGATAAAACTCGGTCGAGGGAAATGGGATAGCGTTGCATGTCTCGCAGGCAGTATTACTTATGTGTTTCGATTGTCAAGTTTTCACTTTTTTAGTCTCTTCGAGCGAATGGAAGCCGGCGGGGATAATAGGGAAATTTGTGGGGAAATTGTAAAAGTTGGGAGATGTGCATGTTCCCTTTTTTAATGATGAAATTTGGGTGTGGGGCAAAGGGAAATGGTCGCCAGGGTAATTAATAACCATTATCATTGTCTATTTTTTCGCGTAGGAGTGCAAGACAACCGTGGCGGTGTTTTGAGCAACGTTCTATGCAAACTATCGGCGGAGCAGCCTACACAGTGCGGGAAGGGAAGTTGATAACGGGGCCCGTGTTTAATGGCGAGTAGCAGATGTAATCGGTGGCATCCTGATGTACGACAAACTGTAACTTTGGGTGGCGTCCCTTTTTGGTCTCATTACGAAGACTTTTCGTCGTCTGCGGGGGGAAAAGGAAACGGAGGGAACTATGCCTTCGTTTACATACATGCTTTTGTGTGGTAACGTCATCAGCGTTATGAAAACGACAAAAGCTTGAAACTTGACTCGAAATCGCCGGTGGGAGATTTTTGCCCGTATCCGCCCATGGGTTTCGCTGCACGAACGAAGAGCGAAAGAGAGAGAGAGAGGAGTGAATGTGAGAGAGAGAGAGTCCGCGGATCGCTTGTTTTTCTAACGTCAAGAGGAGGGAACGGAAAGGGCAACACTAGCCAAGCCCCACAATCTCCAGTCCAAGACTGTACTTTGGTGCAGTTGTACAGTATCCAGCGAAGCTCTCAAAAAGCTTCCTGAAGCTTTCCAAGTGCCGTAAAGTCCCCCACCGGTCCCGGGCAAAGTCGAGGCTTATGAAGGATATAATTCGAGACAGACGAACAGAAGCGTTAAGAAGAGGTGCTTCTTGCCCCTTGTCGCCCCACATCCTGCACCACGCCCACCCTCGCTCTTCCGTCACGTTAAGGTAACTTCCAAAGAGAAAATCGTTTGTTACGCGCTAACGACATAGGCCGAATGCCGGGACTGATATCCACCTTTTTCCGTCTGTGGTTTTGTTCTAGGGTTTGGCAGTCGGGAGTCGGACAGAAGACAGAAATGTGGAAGTTGTTATACAGTACGCAGTAGAACGTTGGATGGTTCGGGATCCCGGTCCGTTTTCTCCCTCTCCGCGAAGACCTTGCCAGCAAAGCGCCGCTGTAAGCTTCCCAAGTCTTGCCAACACAACCATATGGGACTGGCATGTTCCTACCAATATGTGCACAGGTGCGTTTTGTGTGTGTGTACATTGCGTGTAAGGTGAGGGGGGGGGTATTCAATGACGAAGCGATAAGCTAGTGTAGAGGTTTAGTTATCACGAAAAAGTTCCCGATCCATTCTTTTTTTATACATAGAACCATGCGGCTTTGGTCGTTGGTAGTACACGTCAAGAGTTTGGTAAGGGATAAGGGGAAAGGAAGCTAAAAATAAGGTCCCAGTTGTTTAGATAAGTTATCTAAACAAAGCGCACGTGGCGGCGGGGAAGGATTTCCTACGGAAATAGTTACAAGAATTCGTTGGGCGCCGGTGTCAGGTTGTCACCCAGCAACGCCATTGTAAAAACGGGGTCGTTTCGCAAGTTTAGATTACCCGTATGTGTGGTACAAACCTGACCGTAAGGTTCAGTGACAACAAGGAACAGGCTTTCGGGTTCAGCGAATCGGTACTAAGGAGTGTCGCATCTCTCAAATTATTGATTTTTTTTCCCGGTGGTGCAATCAAGCCAACCATGGGGGTTTTTATATGACGCTCCATTCCTCTTTTGGGTCTTTTTCTTCTAAAAAAAGTCAAAAAAGGGAGTTAGGTTCATGCAAGACTGTGAATCGATGCCTTGATCCGCAACTGTGCTACAACCGGTTGTGTTGTGGACCAAAGAACTGTTCAGGACTTGCGTCCTTAACGGAGCCCGAAGTCGATGAGCCAGTTCCAGGGATTTTCTTATTTGCCAAAATTTTAGTGCGTTGCAGGGTTTATAATGCCCATTCTCCACATCCCCAGTGTTGAGTGACGCGTACTTGAATACGCTTGTCACTGCAACCTATGACAGGAGTGTCATTGTTCTGTTCCTTTCATGCCTAAAGACGATGTCATTAGTCGAAATTGTGCGGCCCCGCCCTTCCATTTCTTTTATGGCAAGTTGCGGGATCATGCAGTTCTTGCCTGTACAACTACTGTGCCAAAGGTGGGAAATTCACGAGTGCGACTATTTCAGCTGCAATGCAGCACACGTAATCCTCTTTCCTTTCTCTCTCGCTTTTTTTTTGAGTTGGCGGTAGAGCTATTTTCCCCCAAGTTAGCCGAGTACACCCCCATGGCCTATCATTTAAACTGCCTGGGTTTTGCATATGTCGAAAAAAGGCGGATGTCCTGATTGAGATTTTATGCCAATGAACCGTGTTAGAATGGGGGAGGCCGTCCGTGCTCTGGCTACATAATCAACTCCGCCGAGCATGGCGTCATCAGCTTCGTAGTTGAGTTTCACCTCTGATGTCACCGCGGAGATATATCGCAAGAGAAGTCAGTGTTAAAAAGGGGCTGTTATTCTCGCCAAGCTGCTCAGCGTGCAATGTTCCAAGGGGATTTTTCGGCAGGGGCGTAAGCCAAACTGTTTTTGAGGTATTCACTACGTTTTATTTCGTCTTAGCACATTTTATTTAGTCTCCCTACATTTAATTAAAAATTGACAACTATTGCGTGAAATATTAAGCGATTTTTATTGCGCTTTATGAGCTTGACAGAAGCTCTTTCTATGACAGATGTTTATTGTTTCGGAAAGAATGTAAAGGCTATTAGTTTCGGGGTTTGCCAAGATTCCTGAAGGTAAAGAAGTGTTATACAGTGTACAGGCTCGTGAAAAAAAAAGAGAAAGGGCCACGTAGTCGGTGTTGTGACGCGATGTTTCGTTTACACGAGCTGTAAAACGTCTAAAAATATTCCCGGGCTCTGGTTTGTTGACTGTACAGTACTGCCCATCTGCACGTGAAATCCTGCGGGCGTGACTGCTCATGTAGAAGGAAGAAGAGCGAACTGACCCTTAACCTTTCTGGTAACAGCGTTGGAGAATGCCTAAACATGTAACCAAAAGCTCCCTTCTCTCTCGTTCCCTACTTTGGGGTAGCATCTCTTCCCACATGCCAGCTCCAAGCGCCCAGACTAATTTCCGCTAGAAATATCAAGCCTTTCCGACGTTAATCGAAGGAGGGATGGGTGCACTCGCACAGTTTTGGAGTGGGGGGGGGGGAAGTTGGACTTGCAAGTAACCCGTTTCATAGCTTTTAAGTCGGGTTCTGGTTTTAAAGTTGGCTTAAAGTTACGTTGTGCCGTTGAGTGACACGAGAGAAAAGATGACCTATTTTGTATTGATTAGAATGCTAATGCCTGTCTCGTTTTGCGTTCCTTTTGTAGGAAACCTTGCAAGTGAAGAAGGAGGTGGAGGAACATACGCCTACTTCTCGGACTTGGCAACTTACGGAGAGAGGGGGAAGTTTCATTTCCGTTGACGTTATAATTCAAGGAGCAAATGAGGAAAGACGATGGATTACGACAGGACAGAAAATGGAACGAAACCCAATTTTGGACCATCCGAAGCTCCCGAAGCCATTGGCAGGGCCCTTTTCGTCGGCGTGTCTATAAATGTTCTCGGCCAGAGTGAATTGAGTAATGATTGGGGTCAACTAGCCCAGAGTAATGAATCCGACACCTAAACCCAACTGGTTAATTTGAAGTGCGAGGACCTTTGGCTGGGTGATAGTTTGTTCTTAGCGCGCGGGATGGACACTTTTTTGTTTTCTTTTTTTTATTAATATACTAGTGTGGTGAATCATGCTTGTAAAAAGGGGCGAGCCTCTCCTAGAATGGAAGAAGCGATTCATGCACGTAGCACACCGGATGACATGAGTGAGTAGGATGATAATTTGAGCTTTTTTTATGTGTGAGTTTTGTGCTTTGGTGCTGCAACCATAAATCGCTAAAGCAATGATTATTGTGTTATGGATAGGTGAGAAGACAAGCAACATGCAACGCGAACTACGACTGGACCCCGCGGCCTCCGATATTCGAAACCAGCCCAGCCAAGCGCTTCGTCATCGCCATTTGACTATATACGGTCGATATCCAGTTGGGCGTGGGTGGCGGTTGCAGAGTGTATTGCGGCTCCCAGCTTTTTTTTATTTTTTTGCTTTTTTTCATAGACTTGGACAAAGCTTGGCAGTATAGTTTCACTGATCGGCATATTTGGGAGAGAAGACCAGCACCGTGGGGATAGTATATGGCGTATAATGTGGATTTTAAAGTTTTGGAGTTTGCCTAATTTGGTGGCGAGATTGTGGAGTTTGAGGAACGACTGATCTGTGATGGGCCTGAGGCTTCTTTGCTCAACAGGGTCTTGTTGATGTTGAGCAAAGCTTCAGGTGCGTTGGCGGAGTCAGTCCTGCATCATCGGGAGTATATTTTGGAGGATTTTTAGTATCCCAATTGATTATGCATGTCTTTCCTCCAGCCTGATATCTTGCTCGACCTTATGTATGGCGGTGAGCAAATCATCAGGTGCGTAGGGGAGGCAGACCAGCTTCGTTTCCAGGGAACAATAACTAGACGGGTTAGAAGAAACTTCCCCTAACGTGGGCAACCAACCAGGGGTTTTCTGTATAAATTTGCATGATCAAAAGATGGTTGAAGTGGAAGATACGTGTGCTCTTGTTTACTTTTGGCCGATTTATTGATGAATACAGATATTAAGGCTGGAAATGCGTGTTTCTAATTGGCTATCGAAAGGGTTCGTTGAGTACCAAAAATTGCACGGCCATAAAGGACGAGTATTGTGAAAACTAGAATTTCGACGCATCGATTGCCAAGGGAGCCTGTAAGTGTTGAGCCAGTTGCAACAGAAGTTGCGAAGTAGTTTCCCTATGGGTCATCAACTCTTTGAGAACAGAGACGCATTCGTCGCCGAGTTGTTGCTCTCCTGCATAAGCGGTCACAGTGGAACAAACTTCCTGTTGGGCATTCTCGAGCTCACTGAGCTTCTGCTGCATCTGAACCTTAAAATCTGCAGAAAAAAAGGAGTACGTAAACTTGACATAATCTGTGTATGAAATACAAGACTATAAAATTTCATCTATTTTGTGGTGCGGAGCATGACTTGTTTGCAGATGTACCTACTTTTCACGGTAAAGGCAGACAATTATACGGACTTTATTTACTGAATATTGGGCGAATATTTGTGGAATACCAGAAGCAACGGACTGCCTCAGATTACTTTACGGCGACAACATACAAGCTCCCGTTCTATGTTTTTTTCAAGGAACGACGACAATACTGTACAACACAGTCTTAAACCTGTAAACTAGCTTGGTCATTCACGTCAACCTAATACTGACTTCTCCCAAGTCCGTAAAACTGAGATAATACTTTCTACTGAGCAAAAGAGCATGGGGGTAAATGAGCTTTGTGGGTGACACAGTGTGTACTGTTACTAAGTTACAATTCCGTCAAATGTTCCGTTTATAACATGCAATGCCATGACTTAAAAATACTACATAAATTAAAATGTAGAATGCCGAAAGGAAATCGAAGACAAAGACAAAGACCGGTCTGGTGCGACTACAGTCAATAAAAGCCTAGAAGCAGTGGGGGTGCGAATTCGCAGGACAGCTGTCCTAGAATTTTCAGGCAGTACTGCAAATTCAGACAGTACTAAGCGGCTAAATTGCGTGTCGGTTCCTTACTGCCCCTTTTACTGCTATAATGAGTTTCCGTTGACTATAGTACCTTGCTCAGTCTCAATTTTCCATAGTTGAGAGCAAGCAATGAAATGCTGTGAAATTTGAACGCAAGAGAGGATATATTGGGCGCGGAGAAGATGGCCGCCCTCTCTAGAGGAGCCAATGCCAAGCGTTGAGCCCATGTACTGCGTTTTATCCTTAATGCCACGCAATTGGCTGCTTGTCCAATATCTTCATCTTCCAAAAATTAACCGTTGCCATCTTTGGGCAATCATGACGTATACTGGTGTCACTGTCGAATGATGAATTCAACCCGAATTGGCGGTGATACTTGTCATGGCGCCCTAGACTCGGTGACGGTCAATTTTTGCAAGATGGCGGTTTTAGACACTCGGTCTTATGCATGTAGACGACAATAATAATAAAGTAAAGCTATTAGCTCCTAACTTCCGGTCGTGCATAATTTCCGCCCCTTGTTGAAGTGACCTATGATACTAGGCGAAAAATCAGCTGCAGCTTCACTTTTAAAATTCTAGCCGTAAGAAAGTGGATCCTCATATAATTCTACTTGGGCATTACGAAGTTGACTTTTTTGAGAAAGCATACTTGAAATCGCAGATGTCCACATAATTTTCACGTTATCCTATCTAGCGGACGTGTGAACAGTGATTAGATTACGTCCTTCCACCACATATTTCAGTGAACAACCTCTAAAAGGTTAGCTGGACCATTGCCTGTTCTTACAATTCAACTTGTTTCCGTCATTGTCGTATTCGCAACACATTACCTTCTAGTACGTTGAGCACGGTCTCGTTTTCGTCTCCTGGTGCGTCGTCTCGCTTATTCTTGTAGTAAGGCTGACTTCCGGCGTTCTGGGAGCTGCCAGACATTATTACTTAATTTAGGGCAGTTAGGAAGAGGTCGTAACTTAGGACGGGAGCCGCGAAACTTGAAGACAGAACTATGACAAATGGTTTTGGGCGTTAACAATGAAAGTCTGTAAAGTGAAGGAAAGAATCGAACAAAACCGGGAAAATCCGTCGTGACGGTAAGCAGCGCCGCCTGGTTTCGGGGAGCGCCCTTACACTTTTGATCCGATTGGTGGGTTGGGCCTCCCAAGTTTTGCACGAGTGTGCTTTAAACAAAACGTCTGTCTTTTTTCCCCCTCAAATAAAGAAGCGCTTGTTTATCGCGGACTGGGGATCTGCTCAATAGGTCCGCGAGTGCGATTGTGTCCGTATCCAGAGCTCAGTATTATTACCATGGTTCAGGGCATTTTACGAAATATTTCAGAAACATTTTGGTCCGAGTATGTGTGGCTTCCTCCTGGAGTTACCTGGAAAGACCTTGAGTCCAGTGAAACCAAGCAATATCCAGTGTTTTCCGATGTTTATTATACAATTATCTATGCTGGGATATTGTCAGTATTAAGATATATGCTGGAAGGGTAAGTATAATATCCCTTGCATTCCTTATAAACATTTCTGCCTAATGTATAGCGATAATGATCCATTAACGTTTTGTTCTCCTGGTGAAAACAGGTTCGTTTTCCGGCCTTTTGGGGTCTATTTCGGATTAAGGCCATCGCGTTTTTCCAAGGCACACGTAGTTAACAATCCTGTACTAGAAAAAGCTTTCAAGTCATGCAAAGGAAAACCAGACTTCAAGCGAGTAAAATAACGCTGTGCATTATCACCGTAAATTGTGAACAGCTGTTAATGGCTTTCTCTTTCCTGATAGGTTCAAGCCTTGTCAAAAGAGCTCGAAATGACGGACCGACAAGTGGAAAGGTGGTTCCGAATACGTCGAAGCCGAGATAGACCGTCTACGCTTGTTAAGTTTTCCGAATGCTGGTACGTGTAATATGGTTGAAACGAAAACTTGGCAGATTCTCAGCTTTGTGTCTTTTGTCTCAGTTGGCGCTTTGTTTACTACACATTCGCCTTTTTCTACAATCTCACTTTCCTATGGAATAAGCCATGGCTATGGGATATCATGGAATGCTGGTACAACTTTCCTTATGATGTATATACGCAGCCCCATTTTTTGGCTACACGAGTAGTTTAGGGCTATTCGCCTACTAAAGGCTGTCGTTGTAGGAACTCGTGGATGGGATGTGGTGGCTGTATATGATGCAGCTAAGCTTCTATGGCTCTTTACTCATCTCACAATTTTTCGATGTCAAACGAAAAGATTTCTGGGAAATGTTTATTCATCACATTACCACCATATCTCTTATTGTTCTCTCCTGGAGTTGCAATATGACACGCGCCGGCAGCTTAGTTCTTGTCATTCATGACATTGCCGACATCTTTCTAGAAGTAAGTTATGCCGTCTCTTTGTACATGCTGCAGAAATAGTAACCTTTTTCACCGCGATCATTCAGGCTGCAAAAGTTTGCAAATATATCAAGTGGCAGCGTGTTTGTGACGCCCTGTTTGCAATCTTTACGCTGGTGTGGATCGTATCCCGTGTTTTTATCTTCCCCATGTGGATATTGAATAGGTAAAACTTTTGGGTAGACAAAGTCTGGGAAGTTCCTACATTGCCTATTGTCTTTTTGTAGTACATGTTTTGAAGCCAAGAAGGTAGTGGAAATGTTCCCTGCATATTACATCTTCAATTCCATGCTACTCATCCTGCTGGGTCTCCATATCATTTGGACATATTTTATTATGAAAGTCTTGCACCGAGCGCTTATTGCCGGCCAGGTACATCTTTCACAAGTTTTGACGACGCTGCAAGATCCTGTTGATATTTTTCTTCATTTATTTGTTTTTTGTCTCCAGATGGAAAAAGATTCTCGCAGTTCATCCAGCGAATCCGAAAACTTCACAGAAGACGAGCAAGAGAATGCTTCTTCAGTCAACTCATCACGCAAACTAGCCAAATCTAAAAAGGACAAGTAAAGGGTTATTTTATTGAAAAAAGGGATTGTTTCTTGCCTGCCAGGGCAAAAAGCATGATCATTTTTCAATGATTTCCAAATTTCTGACCAAACAATAGTGTTTGTAGGGGGGTTAAAATTATGTACATGATTGACAGCTGAGACCATTTTTGTTTTTGTTCATTGGGTTTGTGCTCGACTTTTTCGCGTGCTAAGCTTGTGACTGGTACCATGTTTCTGATGATTCGTCCTTGCAATTCAGTTGGTCTGTGTGGTAACCAAGCCTTGCTTTAATGAATAAACAAAAGCTGTCAACTAAACTCACTTAAGTTATTTAGCCCACTTAAGTTCCTTTTATGAAGCAACTGTCTCCTACAAATTGTTACGTCGTGATGGGGGAGATGTGTAGGAAAACGCTTGTTTGAGACTTCCGGCGTTTTATTAATAATTGCGATTAGGAACACCTGCTTTAGGTGATTGTGACAACTTGCCGTACGTATAGGGATGAAAAGAGGATTCTTCGATTACGTAGGACAGGATGGCTGGGACAAAGAAACCCCGAACGCTTCGAGTTAGCATTTCAAAACGCGCAAATGGAAAGGGTATTAGTTACTGTATTCCAACCGGAAACTCCCTCATACAATAAGCTTGTCGTTCTTCGTTTCACGCCAGTATAGTTACTGGGCTTAAACAGTTTAGATCTTTTTAGTTCGTCTCAAACTAGTGTTAATTTTTATTTACCGTGTTAACAACGTGCTAAGAGATTTAGACTTATGATGGATTCTCTCGTGTGGGTCTATCAAATTGTTCGAGAAAATTTGCATTATGAGGTGAGGAATATTATTTTTCTTACATTGCTTCGAGTTCAAGTGCCGTAAAATGTGCTGTAGGTGACCGCAGAAGAAATCCGCCACAATCCTGACGTGAATTGGAATTTTGTGTATATGCCCATAGTCGTCGCTGTGTTTCTTACAATACTGCGTCATGCAGTTGAAAAGTAAGGGCTATCACTCGCAGTGGAAATTTATTACTCAGAACTTCTATTCTTTTTTATGGCTTTCTAGCTATATATTTCGTCCGTTGGGGATTTTACACGGACTCAAACTTGTCAGCCGACCAAATGTTCCTCACAATTCATTGTTGGAACATGCGTTCCGGTCGCACCGTAAACGGTTACCAACACCAACCAATGTACTGGGACTTCGAAATATCCTGTAAAGATACTAATGTCTGTGTTTGGTGATAGACCCTGCAATTCGCCAAAGAACTGGGTTGGTCAGAAAGACAGGTTCAAAGATGGTTTAGGTTAAGAATTGCGAAAGATAAAACCCCGAAACTGGTTAAATTCATGGAAAGCGGGTATGTTTTGGAAAAAAAACTGTAGTGGGACTTCAATTCATAAAAGGACTATGATATTAGGTGGAAATTTACATTTTACACCTTCATGACCTTGTATATCATCATATCTGCCGTCAGATTAGAATGCGATTGGATGTTTAACCTCGAAGAGCATCACAGATATTTCCCTTATAATGTAAGGATATTATACATGAATTTGGTTCACTCTAATAAACATGAATTTTGCTAGCCCGTAACTCCCTCCATGTGGAAGATTTATATTTTGGAGACAGGGTATTATATTGCTGCCCTCTTTTCGCTCTTTACGGATGTACGCAGAAAGGATTTCGTTGAAATGGTCATACATCACATTCTAGCCATTATTGCCCCTAGCATAACCTGGTAAGGAGTGTCTTGGATGAAATAATGAAACAAACTAAATTCGTGTAATTTGAAGGTATTATAACTCGATGCGTTATGGCATTTTTGGTTATCTTATACATGACGTATGCGACATATTCCTTGAGGTAAGTTATTGCGTATGTCAAAGTTCTCCGATCTGCAAAACTGTCTTTTTTAGTTAGCGAAGATGTTGAACTATATAAAGTGGAAACGATCGACTGACGCGTGTTTTGGTGTATTTACTGTCGTGTGGGTTGTGTGCCGCCTGTACCTTTATCCCTTCCATATGTTATGGACGTACGTAGCTACCTTCCGACAACTATTTTTTGTGGATTATTTTTTCAGACGTATACGTATTGTTTTAGTGCGTTCTTTAACTCGCATGGATTCATGTTCACGAAACCTTATTACATCGTCAATTACTCGGGCGTTCTACTCTTCATGCTTCATCTGATTTGGACGTATTATATCTTCAAAGTTCTTGTTCGAGTGGTAAACAAGGACAAAGTAAGATACGAGAAAGACGAAAATGACGTGATTTTTTTAACATAATACATCTCAACAGGATGGTAAAGATTCTCGAAGCTCATCAAGTGACAATGATATTTCAGACGATGAAGAAAACGGCGCAGTCGCAAAAAAGAAATCATAAAGCTCATTTAGCAGTATCATTTATGTTGCATCGTAAATTTTATTGGAAAACTCCATTTAACTGAAACTTTTTCGCAAACCATAAGCCTCTTTTGTAAAAACTCGCAGATTATTTGGATCAGAGGCGTCGCGACGAGGGGGTTTGGGGTCTGCACCACTCCCCAATAATTGTTCAGAAAGCCGAGTCTGTAAAATTTTGGTTGTCGTCGGTAAAATGTGGAAATCGAAAAGGTGTTTTCAAATACTTGATAGTTATATACTACGTTTATAAAGTTTCGGCATTATGTTTGGTAAATAATTATCAGAGTGCAGTCGGTAAAATGCATACCACCCCCACCCCCAAAAAACAGACCCTTTCGCGACGCGCCTGATTTGGATATATTCCACTATCTTCCTCAAAACCAGCAAACATATGCCTTATTTTTTATTCTTATTATTAGTCAGCGGCGTGAGCTATGCTCGTTGCCGGGTACATATCCCTTATGATTGCTAGGAAAGATTACAACTTCGTCATGAAATAGCATTGCGAACTAATCGTGCGTACGCCATTTAGTATTATATTATTATTATATAATACTACTGAGCTTGTTCGGTCTAATGACTCGCGTAATTAACTCTAACATAGTCGCATTCGGTTATCCGAACCACTCATAGCAGCGAAGCCTAGTCCAGATAAATGGAGTTCTATAGCAAGAGTCAGGGCGTGAAACGTTTGCCGGATTGTGGGACAGATGTAATGTGCGTGCTTAAGCCTGCCTGTCTGCACCCGGTTTGGCCGTAGTGGACGGTTTCTAGCAGTTCTAAACAAGCAGGTATAGCACTGTCTCACTCTCCGGCGAACATTTCTCATGCCATCCCAATAGTGCTTGTGTTACGACCTGCCCGTCGCCTGCAGCAGGGTTTACACATGTGTTGTAGCAGGTTGTGTCTGGTTCGTAGACTTAGTTTTGTCTAGTGTTGGGTCCACTAGTCTAACCTGTTGAATTGTTATGTTAACAGTGGAGACAAATTCGAGTTTCAGAAAAATGTGCTGCCTTTGAATTCCCCCAAGTGTGCACTACATGTGTCTTTCTTTGTTGTAATTTAACAGCCATACAAATTATATCGTAAATCTGTTACGTGGAATAGCTTACTTAAAAGAGAACGACAAACTTAAAAGACAAAATCCTCAACGATTAGCTAAACAGCTGAAGATAGACACCCCGTGTGACGTCATTAGGCTTATCTTCGGCGTCTGTTTTTGCATCATTGTGAGGCAGTGCTTACAATGTGGGTCGCGTTTTCTCCCCTTTCGTGAAGCTTTTCTTTCCTTCTTCTCCCCTCATTTAAACTCAAGACGGTGCGGACATTCACGGGTCTGAGAAGCCAAACAGTCGACCCTCTGACTTGTTGATGCGTACACCCAGATTCGGAAATGGTATTGTCCTTCTCGTTGACATTCTGGCTTCCCGTTACTTGCCTAGCAGCTGGCCTGGATCAGGTACTTTTAGTGCATTCTTTGGAATCGTACAAGTTTATTATCCTGCATTTTTTTCTCGCCGTAGAGGATCTTCGTTGTTGGTATTCCGACTGTTTATGTGCACCTCGCGGGGTCAAAATCAATTAATTATTCTACTCATTAGGTTCGTGCGTCGAATCAGACGGCGTTGTTCTCTCCGGAAATCGATGCTTCGTATTGTGCGCTTTTGCTGGCCTTAGTATTTGTATTCATATGCCTTCGACAGTTCGTGGAAACGTAAGTGCATGAGCTCACTATAAACCATGCATATTAATGAAGTTTTGATCGATAGATTGGTGTATCGACCCTTGGGTGTTTATTGCGGCTTACAGAGTCATAAGAAGCGACTTCGGCTGGAAAAGAACGAGGTGCTGGAGCAAACATATAAGAGTCGTCATGTAGTACCGATAGAAGCGAAACAGGTAATTACGCTACACTTCCTTTTCATCGCTAACCTGAAATGCTTAAGTAGTTGCAAATCCTGGCAACTGAAACCCAGTTGACAGAGCGCCAAATACAACGATGGCTGAGGGTAAGGAGAGCGTTGGATAAACCCTCGACGCTGGTCAAGTTCACCGAAAGTGGGTAAGAATGTTGGTTAGAGAGAAATAGCGAGAATTATTCAGGTTAATATGATAACTGGCGTCCAAATTAAGGTGGCGGCTTACTTTCTACACCGCAATGGTAGTTTATGGCTATTACCATCTTTCAGGGAAAGCTTGGTTCCAGGATATAACAGAATGCTGGAAGAATTTCCCCAACGATGTAAGATTTGCCGTTTTTCGACTTTTTTGTGTGTTTTAAAAAAGCTTTAATTACATTTTATTGATTAATGTTTTCAGCCAATTGACAAAGACACGCTCTGGTATTATACGATAGAACAAAGTTATTACCTCTCGTGCATACTGTCCATATTTTCGGACGTACGACGGAAAGACTTCGTGGAGATGCTTGTTCATCACTGTAAGTTTGTGTTAATGTTTCACTGAGTGAACTAAATTTAATTATCTTGCGGAGAAGGTGTCACCTTTTTTCTTCTCTTTGCCTCATTGAATGGCGGTGCAGTTCGCATAGGAAGTTTGATTATACTGCTCCATGACGTGGCCGACATCTTTCTTGAGGTAGTTAATTCAAACTGATATGTAAGTTGTTACGTAAGTTACTAACCTTACCTTTTTGTTGGTTAGGCTTCCAAAATGTTCCAGTACATAAAGTTTAGAAGGGCCTGTGACACGTGCTTTTGCGTATTTATGCTCGTATGGGTTTTTACCAGACTATATGTATTCCCTTTTAAGATTATACGAAGGTAATTTCGAGTAAAAATTTCCATTTTCCTTTAAATCAGTATATTTTTTTCTTTTAGCGTGATCTTTGAATCGCTTGACTTACCAGTGTTACGTCCTGGCCTTTACTACTCGTGTTCTATTGCCTTACTCATTCTGCTGTGCCTTCATCTCATATGGACGTATTATATATACCGCGTATTTTATCAGAATATCTTTAAAGGAAAAGTAAGTCCATAGAGCGCTAGAACTTTTTTTTTATTCCTATCGTTACGATCTGTTGTGCTCTTTCAGGGAAGTGACGATCCACGAAGCGGGTCTTCAGGGAGCGATACAGGAAGTTCCGAAGCTGAAACTTCAAAAGCTGACAGTCCAAAGTCTCAGAAACACGACTAGGCTATTTTAAAATTAAAAGATCCTCAACGTAGGTTTTTCTTTCTGCCGAGGATTGAAATTTCATCCTGTGCCAGATATTACCTAGATCAATTTTTGAAGCTGTTGAAAACCAGTTTATTGTAAAAAGCACTCTTGTATTGTCCGCAAGTTGGACGTAAAGGAAAACACACATTTGTCATTGTACTCGCCTGAGCGTGTTATTTAAATTGTTTTACGGTTTCTATGAATGTGTATTCGAGAATATAACAAACTGTACGATGAAGAAGGTTTCGTATAGTCTATCTCCCTTCTGGAAGTTTATAATACGGTTATAATATGAATTCCTGGTTTATTGTGCCCAGGTTAAAGGATTTTTTATTGCGTGCAATTGGGGGCTTTATTGCACACCAATATAAATTGAGGATTGTAATGCACTGTACATTCATAAAGATTATCTTCAACTTTCAGTAGATTATACCTGCAAAACACGTCTTTTGTGTTTCGCGTGAAATGCGCCTTAAATAAACTTGTGAAGAATCCGTCCATTTTTTTTATTATAATACCAGCGTGAGCATTAGCTCTTGGCTGGCCATTTATTGATATAACAATTTTATCAATATTTATTGATAAAACTCGAAGTAATAATTTGCATTTAGTTATTTCCTAGAATTTCTAGGCAACTTGAGTATCAACTGTACATGCAGCGGTGTCGCAGGTGGGTGGAGTGGTGGTAATTGCACACCTACATAATTTGTCAGAAAGCCTAGTCGGTAAAAAATTTTGCTTGTCTTCGGTAAAATTCGGAAATCGAAAAGGCATTTTCAAGTACTAGAAACACTGTAAATGCTACTTAAATAAATAAACTGTTTCAATACTATAATGGTCCGCAAAGATGATTATAGTACAGTCGGTAAGATCTATTATCCAAAAGGGACAACCTTACGACGCCCCTCTGTACGTGTAATATGAAAATAAAACTATAATTAAAAAAAACGTTAAAGATGTCGGTAGGAATGCAGTTTTCTGTATGTAGAAATACTACGCGACGAATCTAGTGTATGCTCATGTTTAGCTAGGATAGGTCAAGGAAGGTAAAGCTCCCGATTTGGAAGATTAGTTGTGTAATGAGAACAGGGGGTAAGTTTAAATTATTCACCGACGTTCAAAAGAACGCGCAAGTGGTTGGAGGGCGCCAGCTTTAGCCATTTCATTGCTCACCCACCTTTGAATCTTGTCGCTTCATTCGTCATAACGCTGTATGGAGGTTTGTTGTGGTGTGCTGTGCTAAAGGTAGTTTCACACAGTAGGTAAAACATTTGTGTCAATGCCCTGAGTCTAAACACTGACAGAATATTTATAGGACGTACTGCCGAAAACCTGTCTTGTAATAACCCAAATTTAGCACTCAAGGGCATGCAAGTTTTTCTGCATCTGCTATAAATATATATCAAGGTCAAGTTCAAGCAGTCGTTTCCTGTCAGTTGGAAATCATGATTTGTGTACAGCGAACGTGAGACACGGCGTCATTAATGTGAAAACTGCGTCGCTCTCGTTCACAGGATGAATTGTAACCGTCAGCCGTGGCAACTTGAATTCCTGGAGACTTAGCTCAAAAAGTTTACTACAATTGTGAAATTGACTGTCCATATGTCCAGCTTCATTTGTTCGGACGCGCCATTCTATCTTCATTCTCGCCATGGCAGAGATTCAAGAATTTTGTCTGAAATGGAACAACTACCAATCCAACTTGGCGTCAGCATTTTTGGATTTAAAACGAGGAGAAGATTTTGTGGATGTGACTTTGGCTTGTGACGGACGTAGTGTTCAAGCTCATAGAGTTGTCTTATCAGCCTGCAGTTCCTTCTTCAGAGATCTATTAAAAGTAATTCCACTATACCAAAACTTATCAAAGCTCTTATCGTTTAACTTTGGTATTTTGTATTGACATTAAAGGCTACGCCATGCAAGCACCCTATAGTCGTCCTCAAAGACGTCTCTTTCGGAGATTTAGTCGCTTTGTTAGAGTTTATGTATCAAGGGGAGGTAAAAGTAGTCCAAGATGGATTGTCGTCATTCTTGCGCACAGCTGAAGTGCTCAAGATCAAAGGTTTAACGGAAGATTCGTCCAATCAGAAACGACCTAGACAAGTAAGTGAAAAACCTTAAACCTTCGAGGAGGAGCGAGACAAAACATACTACTGACCCTTTTTAATCTTTATCAGGATTCTGAGAATGCCAATTCGCCTAGCTACCGAGGTAAATCTTGGCTGAAAACAGATCGACAAGGACCAACACCGCCCCCAGTTTTGGCCCAGCACTCGTTCACTGGTCTACCTCCGCCTTCCATGTCTATAGTACCTCAGCCACAGTCTGTGTCCTCCAATGACTCTACTGGTCCCGAAAAGCACTTGCGATTGTCTTCCTCCATTGCGGTCACTAAGAAATCTAGATTAATCCCAGAGCATGGCGATAACGTAAACCAGCCTTCAAGCACACCTTCTCCTAGTTGGCAACCTGAACGAGAAAGTTCTGTCATTAGTCACAATCCCAACCATTATAACCCCATTACTGTGCGCAGCAAAGCGGAAATGATAGAATTAGAGACCTCCAGTGGCAGTGAGTGCGTTGAGAAAGAAGAAGATGATGACAAAAACCATCCCGTACCTCTACTCGACACCCAAATGTCCGCCTCGATGAACGAACGTATGGAAGACCCGTTCCGAATGATGCCTAGTGGTAGCCAGCCTGAAATACACGGTATTTCCGTTCAAAATAGGAACTCAACGAAAAGAAAAATATAATAAACATTTAACTAAGTAGAGAAAAACACACATAATAGAGTATTAACAATTGTGATAAAAATAAACAGTAGATATACGTTCCAACAGACCATAATGCAAGTTTTTGTTCTAGAATCAATGGAGTTGGGCAGCGTACCTGGCGTACCCTTAAACCGCATTCATGAATCGCACATGTCACATATGCTAGGACCATTCC
Organism: Triops cancriformis; assembly: GCA_020615345.1. Classification (NCBI taxonomy): domain Eukaryota; kingdom Metazoa; phylum Arthropoda; class Branchiopoda; order Notostraca; family Triopsidae; genus Triops; species Triops cancriformis. Next base: position 80,713 of record JAHZNP010000246.1, read on the forward strand.
AATGCAGCGTTGACCCATTAGCCACAGGTACTTTTTATTCCTTGGCACACTTTGCTTCCATTTACACACTGGAAAAAAAGGCATGTCCGTATTGCTTGGGGAGTTGTTTCTTTACTCCAGGTCGAGGGCCGTTCCTCTCCAAACCTCATACAAACCATAGAACGTCGTCTGCACTTGCATGCTTAAGAAAAAGAAAGTTTTTGGAGTCCCAGCCTTTCGCATAATTTTGCCTTACCTCTGCTTGGACCGTTGCAGGAATCCGAGACGCGGCTGCGAATGGTTATGCAGGCGACAGCGGAGAAAGTGGTGGAGGAGGAGGAGGAACGGTCGTAGACGCTCCCATTCCTCATCTAAGCAATATGGATATGGTTTTGGCCGCTGGTGGTGTGGGTGGTTGTGGGGCGTCTCGCTTTTCTCACCGCAAACAGCCTTTTAGTTTGCCCCCTTTGTCTTTACCCGGAGTCTCTTTTCTCAACGGGGACGTTTTAGAACCTAGTGTAAATTTCCATAGCAGAGCAGCTGACCTTTCGCCTTTACCTATTGACAATCCCGCTACACCTTTCCAGTGTCCCATTTGTCGACGTTATTACACCAGTTATGCGAGTGTCAAGCGACACATTCGCGATAGCCACCCTTTAACGGACGAAGTATACCCGTGTAATATCTGCGGCCGGAGTTACGGCTCGCGGAACAGCTTAGCCACCCATAGGAGTACCAAGCACAGGGACTGCACGCGGAAACATAAAACGATGGAATGGCCAGGCCATATGGGAAGCTTGGAGATTGCTGATAGCTTAGAATTAGGGCCAGCCAAGCTAGAAGAGGAGGACATCGATTTGGATAGAGCGTATCCTAGTGATATGGTGTTCGGTGGCCAAAACGGTGCACAAAATCCTATGTAGTTTTGTTTTGTGACACTTTTTTTCAGAAAAAAAATCTTTTATATAGGATATCAAGCGCTTTACTGTAGGACTGCTGAGATAACCAATAAGCTACGCCATAGGTTTTGTTCGAAATGCACAGCAATTGCGCAATGATGAAAGTTGGCCCTCACTCTGCGGAAGTCTGACTTGCGTTGTTACATAAATGCCATGTATATCGAATAGGGCTTATTCCTTAGGTTATTTATTCAATCGAGTCTGTATATAGGAACGTTCTTTTTCTGGTTGTGTGTTGTGATTTGTTTTATAACGGTTTTTGTCCGTTTTTACGTTGTCTTCCCTCCTGTTTTCAGTATCAAATGTGCCAATAATACGCGAAGTTTCACACGTGGGGAAAACCTTGGCTTTGTCTTGGATCTCTGGAAGATATGTTTACTAATAAACCGTGTAATTGTTTTATGTAAGTTACAGTCGTTGTTTCTTTCTGACCGTTTTTCATCTTTTAGAGAAGAGCTGTGGGCGGAATGTGATGCACCAACGGCCACGGTGGCAGTGTCCTTTCTGCCCGCGTCTTCTGTCGAGTCGTTCCAGTGTCCGGCGTCACGTAGAAGACCGTCATACCACGGATGGATCGCGGCAGCAATGCCCTATTTGTGAAAGGCAGTATCGGACGCGAAATAGTCTGCAGTTTCATTTAAGTACAGCTCACCGCGATCGTGACCCGTCGCTGCGAATGCGTCGTCGCCTGCGGATCGAATCTGCTCCTGTTGTACCTGAGTTCGAATTACCTCCTCCAGTATCTTGTTTACCGCCGCGAGCCATTGACGCCGTAGCAGATATTTGCCAAGAGCCCACTGTAGGCATAAAAATAGAAAAACAACCAAGCATTGTTCCAGTTGAATGTAACGCTACGTTACAAGAATAACAGGATGCGGAAAACGTTGAAAAAGATCATACTTTTTTCTTTCTAAAGTACCTTGTATGTCTTCGGTGGATTTCAGTACCTCTTTTGTTTAGAACTTTTAGCTTGTCTTCATCCAGAATGATTTTGTAACACCCCGGTGCTTATAGGTCTATTTTAAGTCTTGTACCATGTTTACACTACGTGATTTAACCTGAACAACTTTCATCATGGAAAGGTCTAAGCCAGGGTAAATTGTAGTGTGAGCAAGGTATTAAAAAGTATGTCTGTTTCTCATGAATCTGTGTACCTGCCTTGCCTATTGACGCGGAAATATGTGACCTTTGTTTGTATATTTAAAATAAGTTGGTTAATGCCTATTTTTATGCGCAAGAAGCGGAGTTACTTGTCAAAGCCAGGTTATAAAACGAAGCTTCTGAACACGAAACATGTACTTTAAATTCAGTGTATTTACTAACACTCTTATGTTTACGACGACAGTGAAACTTTCGTTATTCAGATAATGTGACAGGTCGTTTATACAATTTTCTTAATCATTCATCTCCGAAATAAAAGTTAAAAGTTTCTCAAGGCACCGGTGGGATTCGAACCCGCGATCTCCTGCTTACTAGGCAGGCGCTTTAACCAACTAAGCCACGGCGCCTTGATTTAATGGTTACGTAATGCCGAATTTGAACCAAGTTGCACGTGACGTAGTAACTGGATAGTGCTGTCCAAAGGGTGACGCCTTCGTGAAGCAAACGTGAATGAAGACTGGTATACTGTACACAAGATTGGGCTGGAAGGTGGTGCATAACATCGTGAACCGCGTCATGAGCAAGCCTTAGCTATTGAAACCATTGTTGATAGTGAACTTGCAGCATCGTCACAGTGATTCAGCAACATACATCTCTGCTCTTTTAAAAGGATAACGTGTGAGGTCTCTGGAGAGTTCACAGTCACTCCAGTGCTATAAGAGTGTGGAGGTTATCACTTGAGCGGAATAAATTCATTTGCTATGGCCAATCGTGTTGCTATCGTAAGTTTTTTTGTATATATCCCACATCACAATGAATTCTGTTCTTTATAAAACGACAAGAACACCGATCGTGCAGAAAACGTTTATCCCAACTTCGCTAATTGGGTCGGCCGGTTACGTGATCTTTACTGTCCAGTAATCCGTTCTAACCAAATAATGTAGTATTCACCATCCGTTTATCGATCTTCCCTCTAGTTGCAAGTGTTCTGGTCTGTTATACTAATTAAATTGATGTCTCGATTTAACGGACTACTGTCTCGCTATCTAACGTACGAACTGTCCGGTAATTCTAATGCATGATAATGTTCAAAAGCACGATGAATTCCCATTATTTTGTACTGTAGACCAATCGAACTTTTATAAAACTTTGCGGAGCAACAGAAAACCAAAAGTCGTCCGCTCTTTCCGAAGTTTGTTAAGTCAACGATCTGGTCTAGATGTGTCAGCTGAAACTAAATTGCAATTTTTTCCCCTATTTTAACAGGTAACAGGTGCCAATAAAGGTATCGGATATGCTATCTTGAAGGATTTGTGTACCAAATTCCAGGGGGATGTAATCTTGGCCGCTCGCGATGAACAACGTGGAAAAGACGCCGTGACTAGCTTAGAAAAAGTATGTTGTCATTTCCACTTTCATAATCCCTCCAGCCTTGGTGTGAAATTTTTTAGTTAGCTTTAGCATGATGAAAGGATAAGGATTGGATTAAAATGGTAACGTTTGGAAGTGGTTTTCACGAATAATGGTCAGTTGTCTAAAATAGATATTATTTCTTTTAAGCGCCATGAAAATAGCCATTGGGTAAAAATTGCTAACCAATTATTTAATACATTTCGTTGTAACAGCTTAATTTGCATCCGAAATTTGTGCAACTGGACATTGATAATACCGAAAGCATTGATCGTTTCCGGGACGTCATTAAAGAACGTTATGGTGGAATTGATGTACTGGTCAACAATGCCGCAATTGCATACAAGGTATTACATTGTTAATAATGAAGACGTTTATTTTCTTACTAATTGTTTTTTACACATGGAAGAATGATGCAAAGGAACCTTTTGGCGAACAAGCCGAAAATACCATTCGGGTGAATTATACAGCATTGGTTAACGTTTGCGATGCCTTGTTCCCCTTGTTGCGCCCACATGCCCGCGTTGTCAATCTTTCAAGCTCGGCGGGTCATCTTTGCCGCGTCAATGGCAGTGAACCTGCAGCTACTCAACTGCGTCAAAAGTTGGCGTCGCCCAGTTTGTCCGTAGAAGAACTCAATAAGTTGATGTCAGATTTCGTTAGGTAAGTGTATTCTAAAAAATAATATTTGAATAACTTACAAAATTTATTATCTTTGATGAAGAGCTGCCGAGCAAGGTACGCACCAAAATCTCGGTTGGCCCAACAGTGCCTATATGACATCTAAAGTTGGGGTTAGTGCTTTAACTCGTATTCAGCAACATGAATTGGACGCTGCAGGCAAAGAAGACATTGTAGTTAATTGTGTGCATCCTGGTAAGAGAAAAAAGTGCTGCAAAATTTTGTGAATATTCTTTATATAACTGATTTTGTTTGTCAGGCTACGTCGATACCGACATGACATCGCATAAAGGACCACTGACCATCGAAGAAGGTTAGTTTCCATAATAATTGTATTTAAGTGTTGCAAAAGTGTAACAAATTTTTAAACTAGGTGCGGTTGCTCCTGTCTATTGCGCATTGCTGCCTCCCAATATCAAGGAGCCACGTGGAGCGTACATTTGGCGAGATACACAAACCGTTGACTGGGTCAATGGACCTATGCCTTCGCAATATTAAGGCTAGTTAATTGTTCTCTATTAAGCAAGCTTAACCATGTTTAAAAACTCTGAAAGAGTCGAACTCTGAAGTTTTGTTACATTTAAATGTATCTAACATAATGAATAATTCAAAAGTTTAATAGTTAACTGTTGTTCTACTTTATTTTCTATTGATTGGTAGATTTTGTGCAATTCTGTCCGATTCACAAAGTTCGGGTATAAAATTCCGAGGCTTTTTTTCTTTCGCGGATGATTATTGCACTATCCTTAGGCGATTGTGCGTTTTTCCTAACTGAATAGGACAACTTCACACTAGTAATCCGATTAACATGTAACGTCCTCCATGTCTTCTTTAACCGTGATAATTTTCGTTACACAAACTTTTTTAATAGGTAAGCCACTGAAAACATAAAAAGTTGATAAAACGCTGGTGGTGGATTCTGTTTTAGGCCGATATGTCTATATTTCACTTGTCTGTTCTTTCTGTACACATTAATGTGCAGTGGTCAAACATGAAAAACTTGCGCAACTGTTCTCTTGTAGGTCTACATTAAATGCAATTATTCGTAATAGGTCAATGCATCGTAAGGAAATAGCGTGCTCCGTTCAAAATACTGACATATTAGAAAGAAGAAGTTTGGAGTCAGTAAGTGTTCTGGAAAACACATTGCTTTCAGTTGCTATGTGACTCACAAGCACACTTATTTGTAGAACTCGTGTAATTTATTTTAAACTCTAGGAGCACTCCCTACTCGTTCAGTGTGTAGATTTATGTATACGGCGGCACCAGCCATTTTCGACCCATAATGCCCAGCCCAAAACTGTGTATCGCGCCCTTCATGACGGAATCTCACAAACCTTGTTTTGGGAGGCACACGCTCGAATGTGTGCATAACCTAAAATCCGGAAATTAAACGAAATTTTGTATGTGACACAGACTTATACTTTGTTCCAAGCCTTTCCCTCCCATTGTTTAATGTTTGCGCAGAATTCATATGATTCCAACACATGTCTCCACGTCTCGTCCAGCAACTCGACCTTAAACTCGTACATACAGCCACAATCGAAGCGACCTGCATACCTATGGTGACCAGAATATTATAGAGAACGACATGAAACAGGATTTTTCGTCTTTACCAATCTTCCACTGTCATTGAAAGCACCCCAGAGTCGAGCAGTTCATGAAAAACGCCTTCTTCAAGCAAATCTATAACTTGCTCTTTGGAACAAATACCGTGGGAAGTGGCAAAACAGAAATTTCCTTCCCGACGTACGATTTCCATAGGAAGTTCATCGGCTCCAGCTGGAGAACTTTCAACGATCCAACCGTCTCCCATGCTCGAACGAATCTTCCATCCGCGTAGTTCATCTAATCAATCGAAATTAACAGACGCCCTAACTTATTACTACTTACATCGGCCGCTTCCATTGCGAATCAGTGATCGCCCAAAGGGATTTTTCTCACTATCCATTCAGAAAGATTTGTTCTGCACTCGGAAAGAAAATTATATTCTTTATTTGTCATACCAGGAAAAAGTAAATGAAATTAGTCATATATAAAATTAACGAAAAACTAAAATATGCTCGAAATACTTTACTTACCTGGATTATTTTTAGGATGGAAATTAGGTTGTATTTACTACTGCTCATCGAACTACAGTCCAGACCTTTTCACACTGGCTCTTAGACTTCAACCAGGAGTCTAGTCACGAAGGCTCAAGAAGATTTCCCAAACCTGAAAAAGTTATCCTAAGTGAAAGTTGGCCTACAAAATAAACCGTGGCATGTCGCCCTCTTCGCGAGTATCTCGGTATTTTACTAACCGAGGGAGTCTGTAACCCTCTGAAGAATTTTTAGGTCTTCGACCACGATCCACAAGAAGAAAAACCTGATTCAGTCACCATAAAATGAGTGTATCCAAGTAAGGTTCGTAGAAAACGTCACTTAAATCGCGCCGAACTCTTCGCCTTCTGTTTGTTCGAAGCAAGCGGATACGTGGAGAAAACGCATAGGATTGGTGGTCCTGGGTGTGTGTGTATTTAAAATTCATATCTTGTTACCAAAAAGCCACAGAAGGGACTTTTTGGCATTGAAATAGCATGGATGGGAGCCTCACGCATGATTTTGCTTCGGGGATTTCGGTTTCAGAAATTGTTTATAATTCTGCATTATTTAATTGTATTGGCATGAATGTTGAAATCATGTTAAGTAGCGCAAGGAAACAAATCCATACCTGAAAAAAGCAAGATTTTATTTCATTTGAGGTTACAAATCAAAGTGTTCCGTTTTCAAATACAGCCCGAGTTTTTCGGATCTTCAAGTACTTGTGCTGCCCGCATACAAACTTTTCGCGCCATTTTTTAAGTGTTTTTAACTCTTTGGGCTTGGAAAAAGAAGACAAGATCAACAAGGCAGTTTGTTATGGCAGCAAACAAGGAAAAACCTTCAGTGTCGTAATTTGCATTTCGAGTTCTTTGAGTTCTTGAGTTTCTAGTCATTGCCAACTTTTTTTATTTCAACGTTACCTTTTTTAAGTTCCGAGAAGTTTTTGAAAGAAAATGGAGGACATCACTCTTTTTACAATATAATGCTGATTTTGAGCTATTTTTTCACTAAAAGGGAGTGCGCTTTAATCACTTTGTAAACATGGAATTTTGACAAAGATTAATTGAATTTTTTATTCGCTTAAGTTATGCTAAAAAAAGGAAAGAAAAACTGAGTTCTCCCCATTCGTTTATCATAATTTCTTTTACGGAATTTCTATGTGCAGAAGAAGAAAACAAACTCACACCATACAGTACCGTATTCCTATTTTCAAGGGAGAGGTTAACGAGTGTGAAACTTATATGAGTATGATTTTTGTGTCCTCTTCATTTTCGCTGGAAACAATCTTCGCTTTTCGTTGCATTTTCTACTTGTGTATCTTATGGGACACCGCGGACAATTATAGTTCCGAATCCCATTTATGCAAACTGCTGCAAGTCTCGCGTATCACCATTGCGTTCTCCTAGTTCACATCATCACCACTTCCACTTGCTCAGCTTACTCGACGGGCTGCCTGTAGTCTTGTATAAAAAGAAAATGTTTCGTATTTTAATGCCGTAAGTAAATAGTAGGATCTTGCGTAAGATCTTATAGGATCTTCTTCGCTCCGGATCTGTTTTTTTAAGTTTTCTTGTTTTGATAGAAACGAGAAGCGTTGCAGATGACCGATAATGATCTAGGATCCAAGATAAGATCTAAGATAATAAAAAGTAAACATCTGGAACATTTGAGTACTGAGCACTGTTAAGCGAGGTTATGTTAGTGAGTTAACTATTTTGTATTAACCCAAACTATGAACGATTATGACATCGAAAGTTGGGGTTAGTGCTTTAACTCGTATTCAGCAACGTGAATTGGACGCTGCAGGCAAAGACGACATTGTAGTCAATTGTGTGCATCCGGGTAAGACAGAAAAGTGTTATTAAAATATAGTGAAGATTCTTTAAACAACTGTTATTTGTTTGTCAGGCTACGTCGATACCGACATGACATCGCATAAAGGACCATTGACCATCGAAGGTTAGCTCCACAATTGTGGCATTTGAATGTTGCAAAAGTGTAACAAATTCTTAAACTAGGTGTGGTTGCTCCTGTCTATTGTGCATTGTTGCCCCCCAATATCAAGGAGCCACGTGGAGTGTACATTTGGCGAGATACACAAATCGTTGACTGGGGCAGTGGACCTATGCCTTCGCAATATTAAGGCTAGTTAATTGTTCTGCATTAAGCCAAACTTAACCATGTTCAGAAACTCTCAAAGAGTCAAACTCTAACTTTTTGTTACACTTAAATGTATGTAACATAATGAATAACTCAAAAGTGTAACGGTTAATTATTGTTCCACTTTATTTTCTTTTGATTGGTAGATTTCGTACAATTCTGTTCAGTTAAAAAAGATTGGGTGTAGAATTCCAAACCTTTGTTCTTTTGCAGCTGATTATTGCACTATCTTTAGGTCATCGTGCGTGTTTCTTAACCCAAATAGGACAACTTCACACTAGTAATACAATTAGCATGCAATGTCGTCCATATGTCTTTAACTGTGAAAATTTGTGTAACAGCCTTCACATATTTTTTTCAATAGGTAAGCCAGTAAAAACATAAAAAATTTATAAATACGCTGGAATGAAATCTGTTTCGGGCCTATATTTCTGTATTTCACTTGTTTATTCTTTCTATACATACTAATTTGCAATGCTCACACGTGAAAAACTTAGGAAACTGTTCTCTGTAGGTCTCCATTGAATGAATCGTTTTGACCCTATCCCGAAAAAAAATTTACTTAGAATCCCACGAATGTGACAAACATGTTAAGTAGCGCAAGGACAAAATCCATGCCTAAAAAAAGCAAGGGGGAAAAATAAATACCTGGCTTAAAGCCCTTGTGCATTGGCTTCATTCGGCTTATCGTCTTTTACTGGAGCGATTATTTTCTGTTATTATTATTATTTAACTATGGCTGTAAGAGTTCTCTACAAGCAGATTTAATACACTGGATGCTGGAGCGATTATACTTACGCTGAATGTCTCAATGAAGTTTAAAAGGCGTTAGTTATGACGCTTGTGTCGTCATGGTTTATATATAGGTCTTCGACAGGTCTTTGAAAGAGCGAGTTGGCAGAGTGGTCTAATGGGTAACGCCGAGATCGTCAGGTCACAAGTTCGATCCCTGCTGAGGTCTGGTTCTTTTATATGAAAAAATTCCAGTCCCTCCTGGGTATATATCCTCATTCCCCCTTCCTTCCCTCTACAGCCTAGTTTCCACTGCGTATGATGTTGTGATTTGACCGTCAAAACGACACGATGACGACATATACACAGAGCGATTTACACTGCAAGTGACAATCATAAACCTTACGGTGTGGCTGCACATTGTTGTTGTTACCTGGCCCGGCCTACCGCTTTTCTGATTGGTAGAACCAGCTCCATCATACACAAAAGTTGAGCTCAGTTCAACTCTCCCCGTCACGTCTTTTGTCACAAGCTCTGGTCCCCCGGTGCCACTGGGCATGCGCGAGCCTCGTCTATGACGGTCAAATCACAAATCATACGCAGTGGAAACTAGGCTTACGAGTTCCTTCCTGGCTCGGTCCCTATCTATCGTGCTTACATCTATCCAGTATGGAGTGCCTAGTGGTTCGGGAAACCGAACTACGTGGGAAACAGAAGGATAGGAGCGAGCACGAGGGATAGGGACCAGCTAGGGAGGAGCAAGGACGGGAAGGAAGGCGGAGCTCCAGTTTTTCACGATTCTTGAAGGGGTACCCCTTTGCTCAACATTGTTTCTTATGGAAAATAACCCGGAAAAAGCCTTCCCAGCTCGAAAACGTGACCACGCCCATTTTTTCGAATTTTCACCAATGGGAAGACAGGATTTTTGGAGGGAGGTCGCTATTTTTTCGGGAAATTAAAAAAATACGATTTTTTGGTGTGGAAATGTATTGAAAAATACCACAAAATACAGCAAAAATAGGTTTATAAAAATCAGAATTTTGCGTATAATTTTCCGGGTTTTAGCAAAAGTATTTTCGACGTGTTTCGTGTTCAATTAACGCAGATTTTGGACAGAACGCTTAAGAAAATGCAAAAAATCGGAGAAAAGCCTTTAACTAAAACTTGGGGCAGTAAGAATGCTAACGCTTAACACAGTAATCTTCGGATCAAAATTGGCGTTCTGAATAACTAAAGTAAGAAACAAGGTAAAAAAGAATTGAAAGAATGTAAAAAATAATGCTAATCCAGCGAGACATTAAAAGCTGCACGAAGGGAAGTACTCGGAACACATAAATTTTATTACTATATCATGATTTCGGTATACTGCCCTCTATAGATCAGTTAAGAGGTAAATGCTGACACTAAAACTGTCAATCTAAATCGCAATTCTTTACATAAAAACAGAAAATAATTCCGGTAACTAATAAGGAGATACAACCGAATTAAATTCACGACAGAACCGACGAAACGAAGAATGAAAAACTTGAAGATAAAAGGAAAAACAGATGACTCAAGTTTCGAAACAAATTTAACTGTCTATCAACATACGAAAATACAAGTCGAGAATGACTAACTCGCAGATTCACTCCAAGAAAAAAATCAGCCTTCTTTCGTCAAAGAGGTAAGGGACGACGTGAGATTTACCAACTGGTCAAACGCTGTTCAAACGCATGCTTTCACTTTTTGAAACTAAACAAATCATAGTTTTCATTAGTATATTACAAATTTTTTAATTTTAATTGGTTTACCTAAATGAAAGACGAGACACATTGTTAACAGTATTTGTAAATCATCACGGGAACCTAAGCACACAATTCTTGAATGAAGTTCCTCGAGATTTGCCGATATTTTGCATGAAGAACATGCACGAGAGCACATCGAAGAAACACATCTTAACGAATAATGTAGTCAAAATCTGCAAGACAGATAATAAAATTAGCAATCTTATCACTGTGTGATTCTGAGTTACCGTTAGTACACAAAAGAAACTCCATTCACACCTTAATTGGGTCGATAACTTCCGACATGTGATATACTGCCACTGATGCGCTCATTTGTCATTCAAAATCCACCGGTACCAATAAACTTGGACGTCACTACCACAAAATGGCTGTTGCTCTTAATTCCGACTAAGCGGTTGGAGTTAACAATACTAAGCACACAAAAGAACGAAAACAAAAACCATTCAGAATAAACCTTTCCTTAAGTATCTAGCAGAACGACTTGTAACACCTCGTATTCTGTAAAACACGAGAAAAATGTCACCAAACTCACTCAAAAATGCTCAACCGGTCTTGTCGATTTGCGCAAAATAAATCCGCAAACTTAGGGTAACAACATTGGCCAACACATTGACGTCACGAGCTTTTGTTCGACCCATTTGCCAAAGAACATTCTTCACACAAGGCAAACACAAAAACACCCAGGAACTAAGCTGTCAAATCTGAGAATTAAATTCTAGAAATAAGCTATAAACCTACACTCACAAATTAAATGACAGGCCGAGTTCCCTTCGTCACGTTTCAGAGTTAGCCAACCGAGGCAAAGTCAAGACTGCTACTTTACACGCTGTCGCTCTCAGATGTTCCACGACCAGCGTAATTGGCACTTGGATAAAAGTGGACCACTATTACAAATTTTGTCCTCATGACCACGCCAATGTCACCTTGACCTGAGAACAAACGCTTTACTAAAACGATTCGAAAAAGAAATTAAGAAAGACAAACCCTCACTTACCTAAGTCACACAGAAGTATTTGGGAAATACCTGAAACTCGATCAGATCCACATCAGAGCTGCCAATCAAACAAAAGGCTTCCGGCATATTTGCAATGTAACGCTCTAGTCAAAAGCTTATGGTGTAATGAAATCTGCCGTTCACAAGGCTCAATGCACCGCCTATAACAGAGTAAGTTTACTTTCGACAAGAAAA